>JAAGKR010000031.1:0-97515 GCA_011419295.1 Clarias macrocephalus | reverse complement strand
TAAGAACATCAGTTTGTATAATTTGTAAGTATCGTCTTGTACATAGTGGTAGTCAGCACCCTTTTGTTCTTCCCCTTTTCTTCTGGTTATGCTAGTCAGGAAGTTAGGTAAGGTATGTACTGTATTTTGGTTTGCTTTGATGTTATGTTATTTTGGGCTGGTCGGCTCATGAAGATATTACCACATTTGTAAATACTTCTATATAGAATAAAAGAGCAGTTGATCTCACCCTCTGTTTATTTTCTCATTATTTTCTTTACTTTTTCCTATTTTTATTTTCTTTATTGTTTCTTTGTTTTATTCTGTGTTGCCTTGTTGTCTTATAGGGGAACAACATTCAGTCTATTTGTGGATTAAGATCGTGCCTTTCATATAAAGGCAGATAAATTAACACATTTAATTTTTATTTTCTTTGATTCTCCATGCTACTTGAAATTAGACTAAGTGTGACATGGGTGGTTTTCTAACATTTCTAACATTTATGGCTCTCAGCCATAAATACAACAAAAGCTCTGAGCACAGAATATACACATGCATCGCTTTGTTTCTCTGTTTATTAGGGATGGCTTGGGAAGATATTTTTGCGCCTCTAACTTATTTATATATATTTTGAATTTAGTGTCTGTGTTAGTTTTTTATATGTACTGTACAAGTCAAAACCTTGGACACAAGTTTGGATTTATTTTGTACATTCTAGAATAATACTGGATTTAAAAAAAAACTGAAATAACACAAATGGCATTAGGTAATTACATAATAACAACTGTCCATTATTATAATAAAACACAAAGCTCAGCTGTCCTGGAATAATATTCTTTCAAGAACAGTATTGTCAAGTGCATTTGCAAAATCCATCAAGCACCATGATGAAACTGGCACTCATGAAGACCTTCCCGGGTGGGGGGGAGTCAGGCCATAACATAACATTCTCACTAAACACAAACTTTTTGCACATTATGCACAAATCTACTGACCTTGCATAATAATATGCACAGAAGTTTTTGCCTATTTTTTTTTTATTTGCTTTATTTTTCTTATTTTGTAGATGTAACTATCTGTCGACTACTGGATCTTGTGGATTTTACCCATGGAGATGAATAAAGTAATCCATCCATCCATCCACCCATCCATCCCTCCATTAATCTATCTATCTATCTATAGGGGAGTTCATTTTGAGTTACCAGCCTCAACAATCACCAGTTAGAAACACCTCCAGATTAGAGCCTTTAAGAAGGTGTTACGGAGCATAAGTAGCAGAAACAGCTCAATATCAACTGTTCACAGGAGATTATTGTATATTTTGGGTGCCTTCACAACATGTTTGACAATGTAAATAGAAAAAGACTGGTACTATATATGTACAATATACACTGTATACTCTTTCTATGTTCAAAGTTCTATTCAACTTAAATATTTGTATTGTCCTTTTGTCAGATAAGTTAAGGTCAAAACTGGTTAAAAGTGTGTCATGTAGGAATGAGTTAAAATTAAAGTCACAAGTTAGAGTTAATTCTAGGGCAGAAGATAAACTTGCAACAAACATCTTACACAGAATTTGTACTAAATAAGTTCTAGAGAAGTAGAAGTAGTTACAGAGAAGAGAAGGGGAAAAAGAGAAGAAAGTGAGAGAAAGAGCCTTTACAGTGGAAATGAACAGTTCCTTTGTGGCCACATTATTCTATCAGAATAAACAGAGCAAAATCATTAATTCTTCATCTTAAATTGTTAAATCATCGTTCATCACACATGACTATGAAGACCCATGTTTTTGTAAGGCTTTAACAAAATGTTTTTCAAATGGAGCCATACTGAATATCAGCCTCATGGTGGGACAGCAAGAATAAGTTTACAGACGTTTAAAAGGAACACAAGTTCATGAAATTAATTTTTATTAAATTAAAAAATGAAATAAAACAGCTTTAAGGGTTTGTACTAAATTGACTCTGAATGCAGGTCTACCAGTAACTACAGCAACATGCTTAAGGATGTGCCGACTCGGTCATCTTGCTGTCTCCTCGTTTGTGCACCACAGGCTTGCAGGTAAGTGTTAGGTTCTCAAATTTATGAACAGAGGTGGGCAAAGTACACAAATCCTTTACTAAAAAGTAAAAGTAGAAGTAGAAGTCCTCCTTTTACAATTCTGCTGGAATAAAAGTTAAAGGTACTCACCTTTAAATTAACATAAGTTCCAAAATCTCCCCCTCTCTCTCTCTTTTTCTGTCCTCCTCCTGACTGTGGACGACAGTGTCTGCAAACATCTCCATTTCTAATTTCAAACACCTGCCTTAAGCATTTCACAATCAATTTCAAATCATGCAATTAAGCATAATAATCAGCAGGTGGCAATATCACCAAATAGCACACAGCAGTCAGGTTATGTAAGGGAGCGTGCACAAATGAAGTTGAAAAGTATGATATTTGTATAATAAATGTGTCCACTAATAAAAATGATTTGAGCAAAATGCTGTGTCAGGTTTTTTTGTTTTTAATCTAAGCCTGCCTTGGCAGCTGGTTGTTGCGGAAAGGGAAAGATATGCTGTAAGATCTGTAATAAAATACTATCTTCATATCTTCATATTAGCCTTTAGGTGAGTTCTGATCTTTTTTTTTATTTTTATTTTTTTAAATATGTATAAGATTAACATAAGATTTACACCATCAGACTTTAAAATATGTATTTAAATTTATTTTCTTGAAAACATAGTTACAAAAAAAAAAAAACTAACCCTTGATTATTATTATTTAATTAGGATAAAAACTGGCTTCCTCTAAATTATGAAAAATCCATTGTTATTTTTTGCCTAAAAACAGTAAAGTAATATTGCTTAATATAATTACTTATTAATATAATTAATATAATTAAGGATAATGTTGTGAAATGTAATATTTCATTAGAAATACACTATTTACTGAAAAAAAAAATTATACATAAACACCAAAAATTCTTACCTAACCATGTTGACACACGTCTGACTATGTTGACATCTATATATAAAACCGAAATTCTGTTTGGGCAGTGGGAGGTTCATGGTCAGTGTGCAGTGGTGTTCACAGGTAGTCACATGTGATTAACAGCTTTTATGTCATGCTGTGGGCATACCACATACACCACCAACTGTAGGCAGCGTCATCATCAACTTTTAGATCATACTGTGATCATATGACAGGTATTCCTCACTAAATGTAACACTAGGCAGCATCATCTGCAATGAAAATGGGTACATCACTTGCAGGTAATAGTAGCACACAGGTGTCAGGAACTGCCCGCAGGTGGAGGGGCGGGTAACCTCTTGTAAGTTATAAGAGAAGAGATTTTTGAAAGATATCAAAGGTTTTACAGATACACTAAAACTATTACATTTTATTTATTTATTATTATTATTTATTAACATTTATGCAACATTTAGCATTTTGAAATCAATAAAAAAAAAATTTATGTAACATTAAACTCCATTTTCGAATCCAGCTTCCATATTTTTAAAACCACTGAATTGTGATTGATGCAGTCGATTACTGGTCATTACTGTCGCCTTGCACAGGGTATGTGCTCGATGTCTGCCTTATGTCTGTGTTCATGGAGTTTGCATGTTCTTCCTGTGCTTGATTGGTTTCCTCTCACAGTCCAAAGACATGCATATTGAACTAAGTGGTGTTCCCACATTTCCTAGAGTGTGTGAATGAGCATGTTCTGTATGTGTGTGTGTGTGTGTGTGTGTGTCCTTTAAAAGAAAGGAGTCATGCTGGAAACAAAAAAATAAATACATTTTAACAGGAAATTAGTTAGAAAACCTAATGTTTTGCTGAAGAAAATTTATAAAAACCTGCTTTGGGTGTATTTGTCAACACTGTCACACAATGTATCTGGGAGCCATTTTTTTGTGCATAATTTACTAAAGTGTATACATAATTCGCGTGTTTGAAATGAATACATTTTACAAAAAAATGCCACAAATGTAATATAATTTAAGACTGATGGTGTTAACATGTTGTGGTTGTGACCACAATGTCATATCTTTAAAAAAATAAAATAAAATCTCAAACTTTCAAGGACCTGAGCAGAACAAACAGTGAGTCATGAAAGGGTCCTTGGAGTTTGCCTGACTTTATTATTTTTTTTTTCGAAATGTCTGATGGTGATGACAGAAACTCAGGACATAAATTAATTAATTATAAATTAGAGCTAAAAAAATATATAATTTTTTAACAGCCGTTTAATTAATTACATTTCCTTCTTTTACTTAGCACGCAGTTAGTAATTAAAAAAAAAAAAACTTTTTTTAGCAATTTAAAAATGTGAACCCTTTTTCTTTATCAAATAAAATAAAAATTGTTTTAAGTAGGATTTCAAAAACTATTTTGTTATTCTTACTTGATTCAGCTTATGAAGTTCATCATGAACAAAATATGAATTATTTCAGAATTTTACAGGTAAAATGCCATGTTATGTGCTAGACATGTGCTAGTTCTCAAGAATAAGTGATTTTTGCAGAAAAAGTGGTACTCAGCCTTGACTCTCCCTGCCAGGTGACCGTTCAAGTATTCATATCTGTCATCTAGTTATGCCTTTACTAATGTGGTTGATTGATTCTGCTGCTTTATCTGTTCAGAATATTTAAAATGTCCTGCTAACCGATAGGTACAGAAGAGGCTGGATGGCATTTTTCTGGTGCCTCCAAAAAGTATAAAAATTTTCTAAATGAAGTAAAGCACCTTCATCATGTTTTCCCAACAACCAGGTCTGGGATCTCTGTCACTGCTCTGGAGTTCCCTAAGGCCTTTTCTTACAGTATAAGCAGGGTGTCTGATCGAAAATGTGTAGTTCAGCTTATTCACCTCAGAGGCTTCATTTGCATAAATTAGTGCCTAGAATATCCCAGAGTGGTCCCTTTGTCTTTTTGTCGTAGATCATAATGATCTAATTTTGCTAATCAATTCATCCTGCTATGGGGTTAAAACTGTAGACTGTTCCATGTTATGAGCAGAATGTAACATATGGTACAGTTGATCATTTGATCAACTGTTTGTCACAGGGAAAAGCCACAGAGAGGCGCTCTGCTGTCTAAAACAGACTGTAGCCAGGCAGCAGAGCTTCTTCAGACAGCAGAGTCCATTTCCAGGGTTCTCGGTCATTCAGGATCAGCACTAATCTGAGGGAGAAGGTCCCAGGGAAAGATGGTTATGTACTGTACTGTACATATTTACCCCAAATACTAAAGCCTTTACTTACTTTGTGACAGAACCAGAGTTACATAAGTGGTGAGTGAACAATTTTGAAGCACACAGGATAAAAGAGAGATTTTCAGTAATGTCAGGTAAAACTTCACTAAACGTTTCAAACAACAATGGTACCAATCAAGTAAGTCAGGTTCAAAAAGTAAATTTTACACCAAAAGTTTTTCTTTCTTTATTCTCACTCATGTTCAAAGCACATAGATTATTATAAATACTATCTCTGAATTAGCCATCAAATAATATAAACATATTGCTCCTGCAACTACATAAACTTTCATAAGACATAAAACATATTAATCAAATGAGATGTTTAACACATGTATAACTTCAGGCTGAAATATACAGGTCCTAGGTTCAAATTCCACGACCACCAAGTTGTCCCTGTTGGGCTCTTGAGTAAGTCCCTTAACCCTCAATTGCTCAGACGTATAATGAGATAAATGTAAGTTGCTCTGGATAAGGGAGTCTGCCAAATGCCTATATGTAAATAATCAATATTTCTGTCTATTCATTATTAAAGGCCCATGAACTGAAAGTCCTGGAACTCTAGAACAATCCTTATGCATACAGCATCAAAATTTTCTGCCTTAAAATTAATTACTATTGTATAAGTAAAGTTTCCAAAAATTTAATGTACAGTACATCTGTGTTGTAATAACTGCCATCTCCTCTGGTCTCATAGCCGACACACATCTCATTATAATATCTGACCCTATATCATAAATAAGGGGAAAATGAAATGAAGTCATATTTAAACATTTCATTGGAACAGCAACAGACAAAACTCTTCTTGGTCAGTGCAAATTAGTAATTTATCACTTTTATTCAAGCATCCACCCTTTCTGTTTCTTTTTTAGCTTAACTTTATTACAGTTATTTCTATTTTGATTTTTTCATTTGGCTTTTTCATATGTAGAATGCGAACTAGCATAACTACGAACAAGCTGCGACAATACACTCTAAGTGGGGATTCTCCATTAAAAAAAAATCTTTACTACGTCAGTCAAGTGAAGTAAAGTAAAAAAAAAAGTGTAACTGCATAAGATAATATTTTATTGATATTTGATTATTTAATTTAGACAGATTGCACTTACCTAGTAATAACAGAGACAAAGACATTCAGAATAAGTATTTTGCAATGCAAAACCTGAACACACAAATTATTCCTTTAGGTAATACTAGATGCCACTGGACGTGTTTTCCTCATTAATGTAAGATTTTACAGCATTTGCTTGAAAATTTGGTTGTGATCTGAAAGACCCACATCAATAAGATGAAGACGGCCGACACCACAATAGTCTTCGTTAGTTTTTCTTACAGGGTATTTTCTACAAAAGGTGGCTAGGCATAAAATAGATTGCAGACTTCTTGAAATACTTCAGCACTGGTTATATAAAGCAACAAATGCTTTGATATAACAACAGTAAAAACCCAACCATTCTACAATGTTCTCTATTATACACTGTAAAATCTGCCTATCATGATCAATTTACTAATTATTGTGTATCATTTCTCGATTGTAGAATAGTTTAGAATCTTTTTTTTTTTACTAAATGCCTGGAACAACTGGAAATTTCTCATACTATTAATTTTGTCATGGTTGTAATAATTTTATTGAGTGGGGATTTTGAGGAAAATGTACATTTCAATTCATCATAACCTTTGTTTCTTTTATTATAATAGCATAGTTATGTGAAAGATTATACAAACACTGATAAACAGCCCTGATTAAATACAAAATACTTGCATAGACAGTTAAAATGTAATGTTTAAAATATTTGTTTCAAACATCAGTAATTATTTAATTACAACTAGCATTTCAAAGATATCAAAAGTAAACGTGTGCATGTTTGCTTTTAGCATTTCTAAATGTATGTACTGTATTTCTATATTAAACCTTATGGTGGTGCCGTTGGATTCACTAAGGAATTTGTCGACCCACATTTTTAGCAAATATTAAAATTGCACTTCTCACAGTTAAACAAATCAGGTTATTTCGGGGTAAATTTTTTCACATTTCAATATTAAAATATCAATATCCAAGTTACAACCAGTTAGACAGTGCATTAATTTCATTAGACTTGTCAGTACCCAACACACCAGCAACTCAGTATACGGTTGTACGCCTTTTGGTCTCTGAGTGAATGATTTCATATTTATGTGTCTTACTTTTTCAAAAAAGTAAAATAGTGGTCTAAAGTAGTGTGCTAGCACTTTCGGGTGGGTTTTCCTCGGTGTTATCAGACAGCACTCTGTGCTCTGGCTGAGGTCTTCGGCCTGACTGGCCTGTCAATAAACTGAAGGTCAATCGATGTAGCTGGGGCCATCACAGTTCTTGTAATTGCCGTCACGGTCTTTCCTGTGGGATCTGGTCGCACTTCGTAGCGTTTTATCAACTGAAAAAGGAAAGTAATTTTATCACATGTTTTCTTCATAAGCATAATGCTAATCGTTAACTGATGAATGAATAATCTACCAAAAAGCTGTTTGCTTGTTTTTTGTTACGTGCAGATGTGATTATATGCTTAGAATAAAAGACGAAATAAAAAAAAAAAAGGGACTGTCCCTTTCGAAGTCTGTAATTTCAAAGGTTAAAGTCTGTGGGTGGTTAATATTCACTGTGTACTTTCAAGGAAATTACTTAAACAGGCTATTTGAGGGTATTACCATCATGTCACCCCGCAGCAATGGTATTTGCATAAGGAAACAAAACAATTATCTTCCATGAGATAAAGACTTGGTGCATAGTTTCCTGTTTTAACTGAACTGTGCAAAAAAACAGCTACATTCTAGATCACCATATGTATTGCTTTGAAAACTTTTTTTTGTTTTGTTTTGTTTTATCTTTATTTAAAAAGAGCAATGCTCTGAACGGTGTCCTAATGACTGATTATATACTTAAAAGAAACCACAGCCTAAAGTAGTTGTACTGTTCTCTTTAGGGGTCGCCACATCCACGTATTTTCCGCATATGGGACGTCTTGCACAGGTTTACGCCAGGTGCCTTCCTGACGCAACCCTTCATTTTATCTGGTCTTGGGACAATAGCAGCTTAAAGTACAACATTTGAATACATTTAACTATTTGTCACAAACTCTTATCTCTACTCACTCCTCCACCTTCACTGCTCAGTGGCTCAGAGGAGCATGATAAATGTCAGGAGAAATTACATCACAGGACAAAATGCGTAATCAAAAGGGACAAAGTGCGTACACCTGTGGGGGAAATAATCTTACCTGGGTCAAGAGGAGATACATTTCTAGCTCTGCAATTCTCCTTCCCAAGCATGCACGGACGCCGAATCCAAACGGCACAGAGCCAAATGGGTGCTGGTTCGACTGCTTCTCTTCCCTCAGCCAGCGCTGCGGTGAAAACTTCTCGGGGTCTGGGAATATGTTCTCATCATAGGACACCGCATAGTGGCACAAGTGGAACAGCGTCTTGAAAAGAGTAAATCATTTAGGAGTCAAATCCTGATTCATGATTCATGCTAACGCACTATAGTAGGGATATTCATGGAATATAATGACGATAATAAAACAATAATACGTAGAATGGAATTATTTCACTAAGGTAAATTCTACTCATTACCATCATTTGGACTGTATAGGTTTGTAAAGGCTGGTTTTACTGTATCTGGAAATCATGTAAGCCTTTAATTAACCATCACAAAGTGTACTCTTATTGAAAAAAGAATGCACGAAGAAGAGTTCTTTACAACAGTGCTTACATTTTTAGGGAAGTGGTGACCCCCCATCACTATTTCATTTTCAGCAGTGATTCGAGCGTTCCCTGGCACCACAGGATATAACCTAAAGAGCCAAGTCATAAAAACTAAATACTGTACATGTTAACTATTGATATAGCCAAAGAGTGATAGAGCCAAAGAATCTAGTCACTCACCGAAGCGTCTCTTTAACAACAGCCTTGAGCCAAGGCATCTGGCTGATATCTTCACTGGAAGTCAACTTGTCACCTGGGCAAACGCTGATTACTTCATCGTAGAGTCTCTGCTGGGACTCTGGATCTCGAGCCAAATTGTATAGAGCCCAGGAGATAGTGTTGGATGTCTGGAGCGAACAACAATATTGCCATGCTGAAATGCTGATGTTTTTTTAATTTTTTTTACCTGTGTCTAAATATATTATGCAGAAAATTTTATAGAGTGTCAAAAATATGTCACCGCTTACCGTGTCGACTCCAGCTAGTAAAAGTTCAGTGATGCTTCCCAGCACTTCGGTCGAGGTCATCTGCTCACTGAGCAGCAGGTGAGTAAGGTACCCATCTACTGGAAGTCCCTGTTTTACCTTCTCCTGAATGTCTACCATCTTCTTCTGAATTAGTTTATCCGCTAAAAAGCACAAAATGTAAAATAATAATACTCTTTGCCAACAAACCATGCTCACTAATAAATGAACAGACATCTCCCATGAAATTATTATTAGGTAAGCTTATTACAACAACTTCTGCTACTAGGAAGAGTGAAAAAGCAACTGCCTATTGAGGAAAAACAATATGACATCATTATCTATACCACTTAATCCTGTATTCAGGGTCACAGGGGGCCTGGAGCCTATCCCAGGAGACTTAGGGCACAAGGCAGGGTACACCCTGGACAGGGTGCCAATCCATCGCACACACTCATTCACACACTACAGCCAATTTGGGAATGGAGGAAACCCACTAAGCACGGGGAGAACATGCAAACTCCATGCACACAGAGACGGGAATCGAACCTGGTCGGGAATTGAAACCAAACCCTGTAGGTGCTAACCACTATACCACCGTGCCACTCCAATCTCTCATTTTTATGTTTTATTTGTATAACATAATTTTTTTAAAAAAATGACAGAAAGTGTCTAATTATGAGATGTGCGTATTTTACAATGGTGTGTGTATTTTCACTCACAAACTTTGAAAAGGTAATCCCAAGCATCCATGAATTTCTTCCAAGCGGGTAGGTATGGCCACCAAGACTTTGGGAGAAGGACAACGACGTGGGAAAGCCTGAACATTTCTCCAACAGAAGCGATGAACTTCTTTGTTTCCTCAGGGATCTCCTCATTCAGACAACCAAGCCGGGTTTCAAATATCACAGAGCATATCCCTATGCAAACAATTATTAGAGCAAAACCTTAGAGAAACATTCAAATCAGTTCGCCTTTTTTTCTCTTATTTTAAGTGTCATTTAGAACTAAAAGGACCTATAAATCAACTCTGTTACAGTATCACATTAACAAATGAGATGTTAACGATCCTTCCATGAATTTTATTTGCATAGAGTTTAACAAGTGTTACAACCACATATTTCCTATTATTATTTATTTTATAACCTGTTTCCAAAAACTGCATTACCAGAATTAAATGGATTGATAAATGTGTGCAAGAGTCACATGTTGTCAAAACACTATTTACGTTTGCCCAAACGCATACTGAAGATTATGCAATCATGATTCTTAAATTTAATGAGTCCAAATCTGACCTTTGTTACAGTGTTGGCAGAAGCCTTAATTTACTCATGACCCTGAATAAAAAACATTTTGTTGCATGGCTAATTAGTGATGTTCTGTTCTGTTTTTTTTATAATGTATTTAATGATGCACTGTGTGATATTCAATGTTTAGAATATTATTCAAATTTAAATTCACATTTTATTTGTTACATACATGACCATACACAGTGTGATATGCAGTGAAATGCTTATATGACTGTTCATGACCTAAAACAAGAAAGGTAGAGTAGTGTGGAAAGATAGAAAGATAAAGGAAAAATTGTACGGAGAGAAATGTAAATTTACATTTTTTTTTAAAGAACTTGGGGGAAAATGTACAAATCTACAAATTACAAAGTTATAATAGAAAATATGATTTAAAAAGAAAATATTCTAAAACCATAGTAGGCTTTATACTTACTGAGAAGTTCGTCCTGGACTTGTTTTAATAGCTTTTTGGTCTTCATTATGATAATTATTTAGATATGTTCTCTGAAAAAGTCTTGGCCAGAGTGCACAGAGTGAACTACACTGTACCAACTGTAAGGGTTACCGTATAAAAGCACATTCATTTAAGTCAATTCTGTATGTGTATTACATGTTTTAGAACACCAAAAAGATGTTAAAATATAACAAAGTGCAAAGTTCTCTATTTTTCCTCCCAAAAAATCATAATTACATATCAGGCAGTTTGAGCAAAATGCAAAACAGCGTGCCCCATCCGTTCTGCTGTTCATCAGGATGGATAGATAGACAGATTTGTAGATATAGTATAAAGATAGGGAGGGAGAGAGAGATCCAGTGATTATACAAGAGAGGCATGTCAGAACAGCTACGGCCAACTAAGTTTAGTTTAGAAGTTCGACCTCGCTAAAAAAAACTCCATCGCAACACCATAATGCTATCAGATTTCACTATTTTGCTGGGTTCTGACTTGTCTGAATAACATGGGATAAATAAACACTCTGCTTGTCAGTACTGTAATACTTGTTGTTCTAACAAGTACAGTACTAGTCTGAAGCAGTTAGATACGTATACAAATAGCATTTTTCAGTTTCTAAGACCTGCTGAAAAAAAGAGAGTTTACATTTTGAAAATGTATTTTTGGAACATAATGGCTTGCAAAAAAAATAAAAATAAATGGCAGGAATAATGGCTGTTGAATATTTTTGCAAGGCACTGTCTGCTGCTTTCTGTTGAATCTGGTGGTACTGCATGGAGCGAAGTGCGCTTCATTAGTAATGGTCAAAATTTGGATCTAAAAAATAAATCAGATCCTGGCTTCTGCTATTCCAGTTGCCTTTGAACCAAAGACCTTATAAGGACAAATTTAGTTTTAATGGGTTAAGAAGATCAAAGTTACTGTATGCATCAGCTTTTCAGGGACTGCATCACATGGCATGTAAAAGCATGCAAATAAACATCTGACTCTAGATAACAACGTTTGCCTCCCAGCTCATTACTCAATATGTACTTATGCATGCAGATATTTTTCACTGCAATCAATCTGCATTTTTTTTTCCTGCCTGTATTACCATCTGCTGCTATTGCAACATGCTGCTGACTGACTACACAAGGACTGTGACACAAGGTCACAAGCTGTGTGGATGTAAAAATCATATATCCTACTACAGTTAAACCTACAGTTAATCCTACTACAGTAAAATCTTAATATATATACAGTATATATTATACCTTAATATATATATAATCCTTGAATTGCGAGCATATTTTTTTCCGGAAGCTTGTATATCAAAGCACTCGTATATCATAGCAATGATCACTTCGATGATTCGTTCCACAACCCAAAATATTCCCACAAATATACACACACTCACACCCTGAACCACTCCTTTAAACAGATTGATTTCCTGCACTACTACAGCTTTTAAAACTTTTTTTCCCTTGCAGAAGCAGGCAGGACAACCTTCACACACTCACGCATGCATCTCTCTCTCTCTCTCTCTCTCTCTCACACACACACACACACACACACACACACACACACACACACACACACACACACACACACACACACACACACACACTACCGGAATCACTCCTCTAAACAGATTAATCTCCTGCACTGCTACAGACTTTAAATGTATTTTTCTTGATAAAGGCCGGTGTTGCAGAACAGTTATTAAAGAACAGTCACTATAAAATTTTACGCCCAAATGAAAAAAAATGCATGGATTTTGATTATTCGAGTGACGCACAAACACTGAGACTGAGCATGGTAGACGATTACAAACAATTCCACAGCGCAAGAGAGAGCGAAGAATCATTAGCTCAGTTGTGATCACGTGACGCTTGGCAGACAAAGCGCATGCGTACTACAGTATTCATATATCAAGACTCACTCATTTAACAAGTTAAAATTTATAAGAAAATTTTGCTCATCTTGCAAAACACTCGTAGACCAACTTACTCATAATCCAAGGATCCTCTCTACTTTACAATTTGAATAGTATTGCATAATGAATACAAAAAATCTTATTGAAATAATGCTTTTATATAAGTTTTGCATGAGCTCTTCAAGTTTCCTTAGGGCTCGCCCATTTCTACCCTCTTCCCAAAGATGCCGAAAGGTGGACTGACTATGATGAATTACACCCAAGTGTGGATGTGTGCACACATGCTGCCCAGTGATGAACTAGTATCTTCAACCCTTTCCACATCATCCCACAATGCAAGAATGTTGCATTATCTGAGCACTTTATTAGGAACACCGATACCTCAGTGTGAGTTAATCTGTTTAAAGTCCAACTTCTCCTAGGAAAGACACTATCTAATCAACCTACCAGTACTTATCAGCTTTACCTAAATGATGTCAAGGCCACGTTTAAGCAACTTCAAGGCCTCCTAATAAAGTTAGTCACAGTTTTTTAGATATGTGAACCAACAATTACATATCACTAGGTTATTTCAATAGATCCATGCATACTGTTTGTATAACTGACAAAAAATTACAAATGTTGTAAAATTACAAATGTTGTAAACTTTTAGCACTGGTGACTGTGAAACACCAAGAATATAATTGTTATCAGTTTGGTATTTGTCAAACATTATAGGTATTCCACATGTGGAAAAGGGAATTGCATCAGGCGGTGCAGGTTCAGGGGACGGCGCATTATAAAAGACATTCCCCAGCCAAATGACAATCTGTTTCAGCGGCTGTCATCTGGTAAGAGACTCCGATCACTCTGAGCACGTACTGAAAGACACAGCAGCTTTTTCCATCAGGCTATAAGGGCATTAAACACACCATCTCACACAGCTGCACAGACACAAGGTCACTTTAAAATAGTTAATTTATCACATATCATTGCACACGTATCACAAATTACAACATTATTCTGTATAATTTATATTATATTGTATATAATTTATATCATAGTCTTATTTTTATTTTGTATCTACATATTTTTGTCTTCTTCTTCTTTTATTTTATTATTATTATTATTATTATTATTATTATTATTATTATTATATTGTTTTATCTGCACAGTCTGGAGTTTGTTGCAACTACATTTCACTACTGTTGTAATTGTACAACAATGTATGTGATGAATAGAATTCTTGAAATTTTTTTATCTATCCTTGAAAAGACCACACCCATCAGGATAGAAATGTTACACCACAGGTTTGAAGTATGATTGTTTGAAGTTGATTTGCAGACAAGCAGATTCAAACCATGGAAACAAATTGCCCTCTCTTGGTACTGTAATGTATCATGTCACTCATCTGCTTGGATATTATATACTGTATTCTGTCAGGAATTATGCAAACATTGTTTAAATCTTTCAATAAGTTTTACCTTCAAATGAAAACTTGTAGAGTTCTTCAGCAAGATTATTCACCATTACACCATTGCCTTTTGTTGCCCGTAGCCAAGCCAGCTTCTCTACGAAGTCTCCTACCACCTCGTTGATGGAGTTACTGTAGCCTGCCACATGTTTGGTCTTCAACATGCGGGGGTTCAAGATGCTTCTTATGCGTTGCCATTCTGCCCCCATCCTGCACACCAGCAAAATATATAAATAAAGAAATACATTATTCTACTGTTTAAGGACCAATAACTCTTCACATCTTTAAATATATGAGAAATGAAACTCTGACCCTGTGAGAGGACCATGAGCCTGGTTGCGGAGCTCCCGGTATTCCCTCCAGTGGGGCATGTCAGATCGAATGGGGTGACGGCCCTCCTGTCTCAGTACCTGCTCTATGAGGTCTGCATTGGCAACATTCACGACCACTAATGGCCCGTACTTGGTCTTCCACAGAGGACCGTAGATTTTGCTGTGCTCAATCTACATAGGATAGAATTAATGACTACAGTTAGGTCAAGTATAATGGTGAAAACGACAACAAACTGAAAATATAGAAAAAAAAAAGTCCTGAAAACAAACAAACAAAAAAAGTGACAGAGTCTGTGAGTGGAAATGTCTAATTTAATGAGAAAGCGTTAATGAGAGAGGGTCAGAGACGACAGGTTAGTTTCAGCAACTCAAATAATTGCTCATTAAAACTGAGAAAAAAAATCAGAAAGCTCAGAACACACAAAACATTAAAGCCTAAGGTGAATGGTTTACAACAATCTGTCACGCAGAATCAGCAGAAATCTGAAGCTATATTGGCCGCATACTCGCATATAAAATGGGGCTTCAGGTTCCTGTTCTTGTCTGACGTAAGTGGTCTTTCAAGCTTTTTTGTTTTGCTCTTCACTGTTAATAATAATAATTTAAAAAAATAAAAATTTGGTTAACAAAGGTGATTTATAATATGTCAAAATTTAACTTTGTCACGTTGAACCTTAATGTTCCTTTATTTGTATAAAAAAAAGTCTCAAGGGGCATTTGCAAAGTATATTCAGCCAATAGAAATGTTATAAATAAACAATGTAGTAGCAACTTATCCAAAAATGTTTGATTTGTTTTAAAGGATTAAAGACTCTAATTTAATTACTTGTAAATAAAAAATAAATAAATAACAGAGATCAAATGTTTCTTTATTTTGATGTATGATGTGAACATTAACTAAAGCTCTTGACCCTGGGATTGTATAATTCTATGCATTGTGCTAATTAGTTAACTGCATGAATGTGCAGGAGTATATAAAAAGTGTTCCTATAAACGTGGATAGTGATTTATATACTGTACACACTCACTGCCCGTGCCAAAAGTAAAGTCATCATTTGGATTTGAATAAGTAAATGCTTCATTGGATAATCATCACATGTATTATTATATTTCAGCTAGCAACAAGCAACCTAAATGGAGCTCGTAGCTTCTCATTTCATAAACAGCCATGGCAAAAAACATGTTTGTGGTTATGATGTTACTATGCTTCAGAACAGTCAAATTATTGGCCTGCATCAAGCAAAGAAAACTACTAAGGAGTTTGCTGAAAATGACTGGAATTTGGTTAAAAGCTGTTCAATACATTATTAAAACCTGGAAGGATAAAAAAATGTAATTTGAAAAAAAAAAAGAGATCACTTAAATGCTTGGTAAAGATGAATTGTAAAAAAAAATGACAGCTATGTTTAATAGTCAAAGTAAGAGCAATTACACGCACTCCCACTTATTGTGACAAGTACATGCAAATTTGGACCGAACATGTAGGGAATATTTCATTTTTAGTGTGTCATGATATTCTGTGTGCATAAGAACAGAGGTTTTTTTTTTTTTTTTGACCTTGACACGCTGCACTATCAGCAAACACATTCCTTAGTATAATCTATGCTCAGGTCGTGAAACTGTTGGAGGCTTATAACTAAGAACAACTCCAACAAAACAATCAAGAACAGATGTAGCCTTTCCTGCACCCTCCTTTTTGGTGCTTTTGTGTGTGTGTGCGCATATATATACTTCTGTATTCCACAATAACCTCTGAACGTCTCACTGAGCACGGACTTGTGTGGTTCATTGACTGGTTCCCTGGGACAGCAGAATAAGGGCGGAGCACTGAGTAGACCAAAGGGGTTACCAAAAAACAAGAAATCCTTACAAAACAACTGTATGCCATAAGTGAACCAATTTTTGTGAGGCTAATCAGATCTGATTTTGAAGCGATGAGAAAAGGTCATGTTGTATGATGTGATTGTATTGACCCTATCCCAAAGCGATGGGCACGTCAGGGTAGGAAGGGAAGTGCATGAAACAACACTCCCATCATGCGCTGGGGTTGGTTCAGTTTTCAGGTCTGGGCTCAGCAACTTTACAGTATGTGGCAATAAAATGAAGCAAGCCGATTGATTACCTGAATGTACTGAATGATCAGGTTTCACAACTATGGATTTTATTCTTGCTGGACGGCATGGGCATATTCCAGATTCACAATGTTACGATTCATCAGTCTTAAAATGAGCTGACCATAAGCCCATTGAAAGTCTTTTGGGTGTACTGGTTCAACTCTCCTGTCATCAATACAAGATCTCGGGCAAAAATTAATAATAGAAATAAACATTTCGCAACATGCATAACGTTGTTGTAAAAATACAAATGCATGTTGTAATCAAAGTGGAATGTGGTCCAACGAAATAATAGTGTTTTGATCAACCATAACATTAAAACCACTAACTGGTGGTGAATGAATAACACGGATTATCTGATTACAATGTTACCAGTCAAGGAGTGGGATAGAATATCCCACTGGCCTCCCACTGGAAAGCAATTTATTGAGCTTTACAACCTCCAGTCTTATTCAGATTGACAGCTGACTGCACTTTTCAGTACACGTGATAAAAGGATGATGGCACACAGAAGCAATATGTGCAGATGACATTTTTTGTTTGCTGCGGGTGGATAATTTATGTTCAGCTTTTTATCTCATAAATACGAGGAGGACTTAAATAGACATTGAGTATTTTATTTAAAAGTAACCTTCAACCCAGCGTCTTTTTTTCGGAGTTTAAAATGACTTTGTTGCATTCAGAAATAACATTTAATTTTCTCTGTACCAGTTCAATGATTTCATAAACGCATTGGAACCAAAATGCTGGGTGGTTTCTGTAAACACATTGGGGTGATTATGCTGGGTCAAATGAGATGTAGCCAGTCATTTACAAATGAACACCTGGTTGGGTATTTTTTGCCCCAACAACTGGTTTATTCTTTCTTTTCTGGTTTCTGCAAAATGTTCAAAATATTATTGTCACAAAGTGTAGTTTTGAGAGTTGTTCAGGCGAGAATGCATGCATGTACTGCTCATCCGTGACGTGTCCTGTACTCTGTGTTCCATTTGCAATATACCCGGTATCCTCAAACCGTCCAGTGTGAATTTCCAAGTCAAGTCCGTTCTTTTTGGAACTGAGAAACTTTCTGGATTCTTCACTTCTGAAGCGAGATGTACGCCACTTAAAGCTGGCGGTATTTTATGGTAAGTTTATATGAATTTTTACCTACATTTTAAATGTTCTAGTTGTGGTAGGAGCAAGCTCATTGCCATGCTCATTCACTTTTTCACCATCGCACTTTGATATGGGGGAGTGGGGAGTTCATGTTTTTATATTCTCTGCCAGTAGTCGTCTATACTGTAGAAGAAAAGTGTACGTGAAAAGTGAGAAAAGTGAAAAAGAAAAGTGTGGGTACGGAAAGTATTTTTCACTCTTTGTTATATTGAAGCCATTTGCTAAAATCATTAAAGTTATTTTTTTCTCTCATTAATGTACACACAGTACCCCATATTGACAGAAAAACAAATTTTTGCAGATTTATTAAAAAAGAAAAACTGAAATATCACATGGTCAGACCCTTTGCTGTGACACTCATATATTTAACTCGAGTGCTGTCCATTTCTTCTGATCATCCTTGAGATGGTTCTACACCTTCATTTGAGTCCAGCTGTGTTTGATTATACTAATTGGACTTGATCAGGAAAGCCACACACCTGTCTAAATAAGACCTTACAGCTCACAGTGCATGTCAGAGCAAATGAGAATCATGAGGTCAAAGGAACTGCCTGAGGAGCTCAGAGACAGAATTGTCGCAAGGCACAGATCTGGCCAAGGTTACAAAAAAAATTCTGCTGCACTGAAGGTTCCTAAGAGCACGGTGGCCTCCATAATCCTTAAATGGAAGACAGTTTGGACGACCAGAACCCTTGGTGAGAGAGGTAAAGAAGAACCCGAAGATCACTGTGGCTGAGCTCCAGAGATGCAGTCGGCAGATGGGAAAAAGTTGTAAAAAGTCAACCATCACTGCAGCCCTCCACCAGTCGAGGCTTTATGGCAGAGTGGCCCGACGGAAGCCACTCCTCAGTGCAAGACATTGTAACATTTTTGACCCTACGTGCACAGACGGCAACATGAAGCACGGACACGAGGCGAGGTCTTACGAGAAAAAGGGTAATTAATTTAGGATAAATGGGGAAGGAAAGGGTTAAAGGAGGGACGATGGAAAGGAAGGGTATGAAAGAAGGTGAATGTGCAGGTCTGTTTGGCAGAGTGGCAGCGTGGGCCCGGGTGGACGGCAGCTCCTCCTTCGTCTGCTTGCGTTGACTGGCCGGCGAATGGCTGGACTGGCCCCTCCCAGCTCTCTCTGTGGGCGTGGCCTCAGATGGGAGTCCTTTCTGACGTCTGGCGGCTGGACGGCTTTCCCCGGCTGGAAACGAGGGGGGCCGTAATGTGGACCACTAGCGGCCTTTTCCTCTTCGGGGGCAGGGTCACCATAATCCGGCTCCATGTGAGATGAAAGAGCCGCGGGAGCTCCGGGAGTGAGCTCAAGGCTGTCCTCTTCGCTGCAATCAAAGGGAGGAATTCCTCTCCCTCTTTGAAGTCCATGAGGGCATTACCTAGCCCCGCTCGTGTACCACTCCTGCGCGTTGTAGCGTGCGTATCACACTCACACCGCTTCTTAAAGTCCAATCTCCCAACCGACCCCGAGCTACAGTCCCCCCTGTGTTTTATAGCGCGGGGAGAAGCATTCATTCCGGGATCATTAGCGGCGATGGCTCACCAGCTGTGCCTAATTCTGCGGCCCTGCTCCTTCGCGCACCTGCAGAAGGAGAGGCCGTCTAGCTAGTGAGCGAGGAGCGATATTGATTTAGGCGCACGCCCATCACAGGCGGATGCCGTGACAATATTTTCCCACGAAAGCCCGCATGAAGTTTGCTAAAAAACACCTGAAGGACTCCAAGATGGTGAGAATAAGATTCTCTGGTATGATGAGAGATGGCCTTAATTCTAAGCGGTATGTGTGGAAAAATCCAGGCACTGCTCATCACTTGTCCAATTCAGTCCCAACAGTGAAGCATGATGGTGGCAGCATCATGCTGTGGGGGTGTTTTTCAGCTGCAGGGACAGGACGCCTAGTTGCAATCGAGGTAAAGATGAATGCGGCCAAGTACAGGGATATATCCTTGACGAAAACCTTCTCCAGAGTGCTCAGAGCCTTTTGACTGGGCCGAAGGTTCACCTTCCAACAAGACAATGACCCTAATCACACAGCTAAAATAACGAAGGAGTGACTTCACAACAACTCCTTGACTGCTCTTGAATGGCCCAGCCAGAGACCTGACTTCAACCCAATTGAGCATCTCTGGAGAGACCTGAAAATAGCTGTCCACCAAAGTTTACCATCCAACCTGACAGAACTGGAGAGGATCTGCAAGGAAAAACTTTTAGCATCTTTCCCAAAAAGACTCATGGCTGTATTAGATCAAAAGGGTGCTTCTACTAAATACTGAGCAAAGGGTCTGCATACATAGGACCATGTGATATTTCAGTTTTTCTTTTTTAACAAATCTGCAAAAAATGTCAACAATTCTGTGTTTTTCTGTCAACATGGGGTGCTGGAATATTTTATAATATTTTATGGTTGTCAGAAGAAGCAGTTGGGGTATGTTTAATGACAGTCTTAATATGTCTTCTGTTTCTGTCTGATCCAGGATCATTCTGGGGAAAAACAAATAAATACCTGGTTGTGTTATTTTGACCCAGCAGTTGGATTATTCTTTGAAAAACTTCAAAAGAATTATTCACTTCTGACAGGATCATGCTCAGAGCACTCAGTATTTTATGGTAAGTTAATTTGAATTTTTCCTTAAAAATTTTATTTTTTTTTAAAATTTTATTCATAGTTGAAAATGAGCTATATCTGCATACTTTTGAAATATTCATTACAAGTTTTAAATTCATCACTTAAATATTATATTCATCTAGGGTTTGGCCATATCCTGTTAAATCTCACACCTTACATCTTGAGGTAAATTAATCAGAAATATACACTAAATTCATGTTCACAACAAGTACATTATTTTGTGTATTTATAAGGGAAAACATGTTTTGCATTAAATCCCTACGTAGCTGTACCTCATTCACAAAAATGCTTGACTTAAATGTCAGTTATATTGCAACACTAAGTAATGGTGTGTAACCCACAGGTGGACCCACATCGTGGAATATCTGCAAAATATGGAGATGACTGGAGCATTGTTCCATGTTTTGTGCCTTAGGGATGAGACAAGGGGGACCTGACAGGCTATTGTTGGAGGCAATGCTATTGAGACATATTCTTTGGTGGAGGCTGTTGACGTTTGTTTTAAAGTGTTTTTTTTTTTTTTTGATGTTAACTACACAAAGCAGTGTCTTCCCACCTGGGATTTTCTCCAGCGTATATATCAGATATATCAGATTGATGGGCACGAGTCCTCATCTGTTAAATTTTTGAGGACAACAGTTTTCAAAGCGCACATTCAATCAATACTATTTTAAAAAGTTTTATTGTTCTTGTTCTTAATGTCCTTTTGAAAGTAAATGAAATAGTAGTAGTTAAACTGATAGTTAAATAACTAATAGTTAAAATATTAAGATGGGGACTGTTTGATGTAATGTTGGCATTATAAGATTTGTATCGAAAAATGTTTAAACATTTTTTTATATAAAAATGTTTAAACATTGTATTAAATGCAAATAATAATAATAAATGTAATTCAACTCAGGTGCCTCTTGGTTTTATTAGTTTATAGAGTGTTTATGTTACATTTATTTTACATTTAACAAATTGTCACCATGGAATTATATGGTTCTGTGTAACATTTTTGTCAAAATTGAGTTATTCGCATTTTCTTATTCTGTGACAATCTATTTACATTATGTGAAGTCGTGTACATTTTGGGACTTTTTTTTTTTTTTAAACAACCCAATAAGAGTTAATTTTACCCACTGGATGGGTCAAATAAAATAACCCAGCACTTGGGTAACACTTGACCCAGCTGGAGTGTCAATTTAAACCACTGGCTGGGGCAAAAGAACAACCCTGAATTCTGGGTTAATGGTTAACCCAGACCCAGCGAGTGTTCCGTCCAACAGTGAGCCATTATTATGTTTTGTTTTTTTAACCTCACAGTTTGTACTTCAGAGTTACAGAGTGTACTTCTCTGGTGAAGATTAAAGTTGCAGCAACGGTTCTGACTTCATTATTTGCATGAAAACTATTTTATGTGGAATCCTTCGTGGAAGTATTTTAGATGCTGCTTAGAATGCTTAATTCAACAAAGTAAAAAAAAAAAAAAACCGAGCTGTATTATTGTGTCAGAGACAGTAGACCTCAGCTGTGTCCATTCCGAAAACCTCCTTGTATCTCTCACTTCAACAGATTTTTAGTCAGAACTACACTCGGAATTCTGAGAAATGTGCGTTTTTTTTTACCTGCATTTTGTGCGTAATTGGAAAGTAGCCTTTGCCAATAAGCCAGTATAGAGATGTTAGCAAGCTGGGTCCGCCCAAGTCGTCCATGCTCTTGAGTTTGCCGCCGCCGCTCGCGCACTCGGACGAGTTCTGGCGTCTCGCGCTCACACACGCTGCCGCGACGCATTTCAGTCCGGTCAGAGAATCCTGCTTAAATACAAGCAGACTATTTCTTACCAGCGGCTTACAGAACATTTCTGCACCTCTCCTCAGTTATATAACTATCTTCCTGTGTGCGTTTCCTCTCCGACGGTCGCCCTGTAGTAGCCCCTGTACTGGACCAGATGAACGCGAGTGACCTTCAGCTGAACACCGACAGGAAAGTGTGCAAAGGTCTTTTCAGCTGCACATCAGGGTTACATACACAACCAAATACTCTCCTACTGATGAGGAGCAGCACACCAGACTAAGTGTTCTAAGCCGCTGCTGCGATGATTTCCTTTATTTATGGCAGAGAGCTCCTGAAATCTCGCAATCTGATTGGTCTTTAATGCTTTTACTGTAATAGGACACGTGAAGGAACCTATGATGAAGGTTTTTTATAAGGAAGAGTTTATAATGTTCAATTTGTCTGGAACAGGATATACTCGGAATTATATAAATCTGAGCAATCCGAAAGTATAAATACAGTACACGACCGCTCAAACGTTTGGGATCACTTAGGAATTGTAGTGTTTTCCAAGGAAACACACACGAAATTAGTCTGAATAGAAGATATAGCAAAAGAATAAGACATGCTGACCTTGTCAGTTAGAAATAATGATTTTGATGGAAATCATGAATGTGTTCCTCAAACTTTGACTTCATCTAAAAAAAAAAAGAATAAAAAAAAGACAAGATTCTAGCTCTTCCAGATAATCTGATGAGATCTCACCCCATACTTCCTGGAACATCTCCCACAAGATGGATTGGCTTAATGGACACTTCCTCTCTACCATATGCTCAAGCTGCTCCCACAACAGCTTTAGATCCAGAGAATGTGCTTGCCAGTCCGTACAGTGAGAATTCCGGTTAACTTTGTTTCATTGGAAAACAACTCTATACACTATATTGCCAAAAGTATTGTCTCATCTGCCTCCAGAATGTTGTAGCAGGTAATAACTTGTTTCACGGGTGTTCCATAACATTAATGACAACCAGATAAACAAGAACTGTACATTATCAGTGGTAAAGTACTATAAGAGAAAGCATTCCTGGAGGAACTGTGAACAAGGGGTGCAATTGCGCACTGCTTTTCCTGAGCAAAACACAGAAAATCTATTCATACTATTCATATACATTCATTCATTCTAGCCCATAGAGTTACAAAGATACGAGTCTGTATTCTGTCTGTGACTCCAGAGAGAGAGAGGGGGGTTCAAAAGCGTTTTTAAAAATCAGTGAGAATGAATAAGTCATGGCAAAATCTGGTATTTGTCAGAAGAAGAAGAAATAACAATTGCAATAAAAAAAGCAAGCGCACCTAAGTGGCATAATGAAAGTAATTAATTGTAGGCTATTATTTTCCTATAACTGGAATGCCGTCTTCCTACTGATCACCTCCAGGGTCTAGGGTTTGATTCTCGGCTTGTGTCTGTGTGCATGGAGTTTGCATGTTCTTCCCATGCTTGGTGGATTTCTCCCACAGTCCAAATTCCTGCAGATTAGGCTAATTGGTGTTCCCCAAATTGCCCATAATGTGTGGGTGTGTGAATGTGTGCCCTGCGATCGATTAACACACCGTCCAGGGTGTACTCTGCCTTGTGCCCGAAATTCCCTGGGTTAGGCTCCAGGCTTTCTGTGACCCTGTATAGGAAGATCTTTTTACCTTTTTTGCATTTTACATGTCCTGAGTCTGTGCAATTATACATGTAGTTGCAATGTCTATCGTATTTGTCTGATTGCTGCATAAGGTGTCAACAGTTTTGAAGTTTATTGATGTTAAACACTGGCACCAAACCAAAACCAGTTGCTCATAGCCAGTAAAAGTGTTTGATGTGTCAAGTTACTTATTTCAAAAAGCGAAGAGGAACTAAAAGAAATACAGGGTGCCAAAAAGCCTGGATCCATATATAAAAAAAGGCAAATTTGTAAAATTTTGTAGCAACTTCTCTATGTGAAAAATTCTGGCTTGTGTACAGGAGAATAGTATCAGATTTCTTTTAACCGATAATGCCTATGAATCCAGACTTTTGAGCCACCATGTATACATGATATGAATTAAAGCAAGAAACTATGATCATATTGTTCTACACACCTTTAATGTTAAAGCAATATCTGTAGAAGCACATTTATCATATCAAACTCCAGGCTCTAATAAATTACACCATCTTCCAATACTATTTGTGCGGAGATGAAGAACTGACTTTAATCTCTATGAAAGCTGCTTCATCAAGGATAAGAAACGAAAGCAGGATAAAGATGAATGTAGTAGAAAGCAGAAAACATTCATTTTGACTGGATTACTATGTAATAAGCAGCCTTGGTTACATATCTGATGAAAAGCACCTACTGTACTATCTACAGGTTATATACCTACAATTACTCTAAGCACCATTCTTAGAATAAATTGTGATTATGACAAACATATTCAAGTATTGCAGACTGTAAGCAAGATATGAATTTGAAAAGTTTGAAATAATTACAAATTATAATGTAAAATGAATAACATCACTTCCAAGTAACCACAGTATATCGCTCTGGTACCTGATGCGAAAAAAAAAAAAAAAAAAGAAGAAGACTCAGACAAAAAATAAGACCTTGTTTCAAAAAGTCACAACTCTCACACCTTTGGCACCCATACATGCTTCCTGAGTGGAAGTAACTGTGTTTCAAGAAAATAAAAAGCAAAGCAAAAAAAAAAAAAAAAAAAAACCATCTATAGAAATAGGGTCTACACAGTTACATTTAACAAAATAAATAATTAAATTTATATGACATTTTTCACAGTTTTTAATCAGTCAACCACACAGCATGTCCGGTGTTGACAAAACACTGTTGTTATGAATAAAGAAATGTTTTATAAGTAAAGGTTGATAGGAAATTAAAAATCCCCATATCACAGTGTTAGTGAAGGGGCAGGTCCTGATAACCCCATCTCTCATTTATACGACACACTGCACACTGCCCTCAGTCGTCATCGCTCTCACTGCCAGATTCACTCAGCTGAAGATCATTTTCTGCATCAAAATGTAGACATTTAACAAGTCAGTTGAATAAGTGTCATAGTACACCATACATTGCCTTTCATAAGTATCCCCATCCCTTTTCAAAGTTTACAACCTGGAACAGAATGACACTATTTACTTACTTATTTGCCTAATTAATTTCTTATTTGCTTACCCAACTGTTTTTGGTTTACACAATATCAATATCTAACAATACACAAAGATGTTTCCTTTTATTGTGACAATAGTTGGTTTTTAGTAATTGCATCTTTGTTTACATTAACAAATCAATAAATTTAAAATTCATTACAAAAACGTTAAAATTAATTTCTGGAAACGGTCTCTCGAGTCCCACCTGCAGTACCTTCACAGCCCACTAGAGACCCCACACACACACTTAGGGAAACACTGCTTTAGAAACTGTGAAAATCCCAAAACATGTGCAGTTTCTGCCATAAGTGTTTGCAACCAGGCCACCTGTCACTTACAGTATGAACATGCCACTCAGGTCAAAGTCACTGTGTTCAGTTTTGCTGTCACAACTGTTATGCATGAATGATGAGGTAAGTGTGCAGATGTTTCTGATAAAGTGGTTGGGGAATGCATATACACACACATCGACTGACTTTCTGAAGAATATATTTAGAACAATGCGTAAACGAAAAGATTTGAAATCAATGGTGCGTGAGTGCTTCTCTTTTAAAGCGTGGCTGCTTTGCTCTGTGTCCTGAGGTTGCGAACATATAAACCTCCCATATGTGCACTTATTCGGCCAATTCTTAAAATCAGCTGTAACAGCTGAGATTTTTAGATGTTTTTCATTTTACAACTGTATTTTTACAAACTGATACACATAGAAGTGATCATGATAAAACGAAATTTTACTTTTGGTAAATCTGTATTTAACTGGTGATTGCACTACTTTTGCTTGAACTGACTTTTTTTTCATCATCAAACCACTTTATGGTACAATTAAAGGAGACTATTATAAAAGCAAGGGGGAAGGGGTGTCCACAAACCTGACACTCCTACAGTATATATAAATGAACTAGAATCCTTACTGAGTGTGTTCATGAGGTGTCCACTGCCCTCCTCCGAGCGTTCCTGAGAGGTGACGATGGGCATGCTGAGGGTGGACACAGGTACAGAGTGAGTTCTGCCTGATGAAGGCCGGGTTTCATCATCAGAGTCGCTGCTACTCGAGCTGTCCTCACTGCTGGAGGAGGAGGAGCTTTGAGAGTCTGACGAGCTGTCACCACTGCTCATCTGATCCATCACTCGCGCCTCAGCCATCAATTCTACAAAGTAAGTGCAAAAAACGTCCGTCACAATATACTACACAAACTTGAGATGGAATCTGAACGCTAACCAGTTCTTCTGTAAGATCTTTGTAGATAAAGAGACACTAAACAGGTTTAAACTTCAGTTTGTGATGGTCCAGTTGCATAAAATGAACAGATGAGATACATGTTTTTTTGTTTCACATAGGAGGAAAAAAAAACACAATATTCTTTGTCTTTGATTGTAATTGGTGAATTCTTAAAAAAGAGGATCTGCTACAGAAACATGAACATCTAATACTTCTTAACCGTGTTTGCATCTGGACCATCTGAACATACTGTACCTATTTCTAAACAATACAAATGTGAGGTTACCTCTTTCAATGTCATCCATGGGAGAAGCAGGAGACAGTTTTTCTTTTACAGGGGAGCTCTTGGAATTGTTAGCGGCTTTCCCGCCATTGCCACTCTTCATCTGCTGGCTGAGCTTTGTGGTCTGCTGCTCCAGCCGTGACTGGATCTTACTGCTGCCCTCCGCTCTGTGTTCAAACAGAGAGCCATAAACCTACTGTACACATTCCTGACAGAGAGAACATTAACACCTAACTATGAGAAATACACACCTGGTCTTTTTGACTGAAATATTGCTACTAAGTTTCTCCAGACGATATTCTCCCGTGTCATGGTTTACGATAAGTATACACTCCTTCATATAAGGCCTTTTGGACCCTTTAAACACTGTAACTGGAGCAGTGGATCCCTGTAGGATTGGATAGGAATGAAAAATATTAGCTTCCCCACCCATTTGCCATGGATGAGAAGTCAGGTAAATATGATATGTCTACAGGATTTACAGAGGAAGCTGTACTGATTTATCCTACCTCCAAATTAGGCAATGTTATAGTGACTTGTTCTCCCTTTCCAACTTCCAGATCCCCTTCACAAGTAGTGTCTATGGATGCTGGTTTAAAGTCATCTGTAGGTACAAATGAAGACAGGGGGGGGTGTTCTTATAACCATAAATCCATGGAAAAGGGCACTACTTAGTGCGTGGAAAAAGGGATTCTACACCCTACCCAAAAACCCTACCTACACTAGCTTTTAAGTTTTTTCCTTTTTGGGATTCAATCATAGAATAGTTCACTGACTGAGACTAGTCTAAAGTAAGAGTAAGTGGAAATGCAAAGAGAAAATTAAGAGATTTTCATAACTGTTCCTCTCATGTGATATTGCTTAAATACATCCCGTATAAGACTATGCTTTCACAGTGTACACAGATACCATCAGGTGCACACATGATAAAAACTTTACATTCCGTACCATGTCTTTGTAAACACACGTGTCATCTCTCACGCTCAGGATGAACTTGTGTTATCTGGTGTTTTGCATGTAACTGCTTAATTAAACTATTTCCTCATCTGTGGAGACTTTTGTGATCCCATAGAATAACACACATGCTACGAAATTCAACAAATTTTACATTCTCCATATTGTCTTATTTAATCCCTTTATTTTTATTTTACTGTGCTGCATTTGGTTGACACCTGCTGTCTTTAAAACGTGCTATAGAAATAAAGACTTAACTGCACTAATTGTTTGTTGACCTGCTGCAGATATTTTTCGAAACGGATATTTAAATCCTTCAACTTGACAGCCATCATGGATAGTTGGAACCTGCCAGCAATTCTCGCTCAGCCCAATCATGATCAGTCATCCAAGGCTTTTTGATCACAACTGCTTCCAAATAATCACCTTCATCATTTTAAGTTCAGCCTTTATTCATCACATATACATTACTGCCCAGTGAAATTCTTTATTCTTCCAATACTCCAGCTTCTTGTTTGTAGGCTGGGGTCAGAGAGCAGGGTCGGTCATTACACGGCACCCCTGGAGCAGACGGGGTTAAGGGCCTTGAGACCCCTTCCCCTAAAAACTCTTCTTGATCATATAAAAGTAAATGCAAGATATTACAGATGTAACTGTTTCCTTTATGACAATTTCCCAACTAATTACCACTAATTCCACATTCTTGATTATAGTATTTTTGTAACATGAGCAAATACGTTTCCTTTTTCGTGCAAAACGCAAATATTAAAATGTTCTAAATACAAATACACGAGCAAAAACTGTCCATGACGTCTTCCGGCGACTTTTAGCCACTTTTTAAGCATGCATTACTTTCCCCTGAAAATACTTGACTACAGTGGTTTTACCAGCAGAGGGCGCATGTAACACCGCACATGAAGAGGTGCTTTCCGTCTGTTCCTTTCTCAATTGAAAGTGTTTTTTTTTTTTAAATAAATTTTCTAACAATATTTTAAAAATCATATATAAACACTTGAAAAAGCTTTACCTTAGAAGTATGATATTCAGGATGATAAAATACAGAAGTCTGAACTTAAATACTGCTAAAGGCTAAATGAACTCAACACTCAGCAGGTAGTTTACCATTAATAGCTGACTCATAATATGCCTGATTCCCCGCCGACGAAAAGTAGCATAAGGTGGCATTTTGGGGGGATTTATAACTAAAAAAATTAAACTGTTTTAGTTTACTGGTTTAGGTGTGTATATATAAGAAGATAGCACTTACATCGTACCGTATGGAAAGCACTTTTTGGTTGTTTCTCAAAAGTTTCGCCTAATTTCAGGACATGTTCTTGATTATCAAAGTTTGAGTATGCTGTCCCATTCATTCTAATGACAAGCTTTCTATCATATGTTAACTAAATCACTGATTTCTAAATGTCCACAGCATCTACGGCTGAACTAACTCACGTCAGCCACCTGAATTTAGCTGAAGAAATACAGCAACTCGTAAGGGATTTCCGAAGGACCCCAGCGGAAGTCGACTTGTCACAATAAAAGTCTCCTAACTAGTAACATTACCAACTTAAAAGTTTTCTCTCAGCGGCGATGTAACGTTGGGTTAACTTTTCTCATTGCTGTGGAGACCAGCACGATTTTTTTTTCAGCAATTTGAGCTACAGTACAGTATCTCTTCTATTGGATCGGTCTACATGGACCAGCCTTCAGTCCCCATGAGCTTCGGATGCCCATGACCTTTGCTGGTTGATCAGTTTTAAGTCCTTGCACCACTTTTGGTATGTTCTGACCACTGTAGAACAGGAACATACCACAAGAGCTGCAGCTTTGGAGGTGGCCTGACCCATTCCAACACATCAACGTCAGGGACAAAATGTTCACTTGCTGCCTAATATATCACACCCACTTCCAGGTGGTACGTAGGCATATTAAATAGAATTTAATATTATACTTTATAATCTGTTCCCATATGATGTATTGCCGCATCAGTTGTGCTTTGGTTCTGTGTGTTTTTTTTTAAAAAATCTTTAACGAAACTTTCTCTCCAAGTCATGAAGGGAATCCCGGTGACGCAAGGTTGCCAGCTGACTATGTTTATAGAAGAGCCCGAAGACGCCAGCAGGCCAACGCTACATTCTTGTTTATTTGCATATTTCCCCAGCTCTTCATAAGACTCTGAATTCTTCTGTCTCTTTGTGGAGTCATCAAAATTGGATTACTCACTACTGGGACAGTATCACAGAACAGCATCATCGCGCTCCAATATTCTACCATACCCCTAGCAGACGAGATGAAACCACTGTTGTGTATTCTCAGTTAATTAGTTAATATGAGCATTACAAACATTCATGGGACCCAAGGTGAAAGAATTTAAAAAATTTTTTAAACTTGCTTTGCTTGAAGTATGTGCAACCGACTTAATCGTTTGTATGCCAAAACTGCTTCGCATGGTAAAGCAAAATCCAGACAAATTTTGGTTTCATAAGTTACAAAAATTCACAAGTCAGGGCATACGCATGCCAAGGGTCCACTGTATTGTAACTTTAGCTACTGTGACAAGGGCCAAATTGTGACAGCTTGATGACTGGGTCAGAGCAACTCCAAAACTGCAGGTCTTGTGGAATGTTCCTGGTACAGTGGTCAGGATATACCAAAAAACAAAAACAGTGAACTGACAACAGTGTCATATGTGGCAAAGGTTTATCAATGCACATGGGGAGTGAATCCTAGAACGTGTAGTGAGTAAACATGAAAACACACAACTTAATTGAGTTCATTGACTTTATTAGAAAGAAAATCTGCCAAGAAAATCCAACTGCTAAAAAAACAAAACAAAAAAACAACCATCATACGCTACGCCTGCTTTGTGATATTTTGGATGTTATGAATAAAACCTGAAAACTAAATGGCAAAAGCCCCTGGGGAACTCATGGAAAATTATCATTCCGCAGCTGTTTATGAACGCAGTCATACGCTTCAAAAGAAGTGCATTTGACAAATGTTTAACAGTCATTCTTGTCCTTGACTAACATATTACCAATCACTATTTATCCAACACTTGAGCACAAATTGTCATTTATGGTAATGTTTACGACTATTAACAAAATATATTATGATCTGCACAGACGCTTTGTGAGGGAAAGCAAAAAAAATGAAAGAAACCATGTAATATTTTTACAGGGAGACCAATATGTAAAATAACTTGCTTTAGAATTTACTTTTTAACACTTCTTGTACAAATAATTTATCCATTCATAGCATGGCTTAGATTAATAATAATAATAATAATAAAAAGTTTGGTATCTGTTTATTATTCAGAGCACAGTGATATACTTCTAGAACCACAAGAGCTGTGCGCAGCAAGTGCGTGTACTAAACCATTATGAAGGTCCTTACATCTTTATATTAAATATCAATTAAAATATTTAGGACAAAGCACCATAATTAATTATTAAATTATACTAGACACATCACCAGTGACAGTGCTGAGAATGGGATTTGTCTTGATGGACTGATTTATACAAAGCAAGTGTATAAATCAGAAGGAAGGGAAGCACTGCTACACTGCCTGTAAAATGCAGTTTGAACAGAAAAGCTGGTATGGATATTTAAACGAGGCCTTGAAATGAAGAAAAATAATCAAATTATTTTTCAAAACTGAATATGCCAAAAGCATATTCCTTGTCTTTTACCACAGCAATTTACCAACAATTCAAATGTAGTCTGTTTATAAAAGGAGGACACAATACTTTGTGTTTACACTCATGTTTAATGTTGTGGACCTTTCATGTTCTAGCTTATAACAGCTATAAACTGTCGTTCCATCATTAGCGTTTCTTTATCCCTTGCTACTGAAATTAAGAAGAAAAAACGCATCATGAAGCTGCCACGTCCTATAAGGTGAAGACTTTCTTTGCTGGAAACAAACATTAAGGAGCAGCTTTACCTGTGTCTGTTACAAAGCACTGACACTGGAGACTCTCTAAAAAAAAAATCCTAAACAAACATATCCTCATTAAAAACATATCAGCAATTAAACACTTTTTAAAAATGAATTTGTGTTCAGCATCCAACACAAGATCCTGTGCAAGTTACTATAGAAAAGATAAAGCATTAGAATAAGTGCATTAGTATAAACATGTGCTATGAGTTACTGAAAGAGCTGCTCTTATAGAAAATGACTTAAACCCCTCTGACCTAACATATGAAAACTAAGGTATACAGTAGTTATGTTAAATCTGTGATGGTTTATTGTGTCATTCATTGCAAGAACACCTAGAGTTGTAGTAAATAAGCCTCACTACCTATGTGGAACTATCAGGTTACCGGCGAAAAAGTCCGTTCGTAAACAGCGCAACACAAAGATGTGTTGGCACGTTGAACTCTAACTGTTCAGATTCAGGTGCTGTTTTGCGAAGGAGAGGGATGGAAAGTGTAAAGTAGGCAGATGTGGACACAAAAAAAAGTGTGTATGCAAAATAATCCAGAGTAAGAAACAGTGTGCACTGGTATCCTCTTTGAACTGCGTATCCCTTCTTCTTGAAGGAAGATGTATCAGATATTGTTGCAAAGAGTTGGAATGAAGCTAAAAGCTCAGAATACAGATAAAGAAGTTCAGGTTTCAAATAGCTTCTTGAAGGCGGCACAGATCTCCTGGATCATGTCAGAGGTGGTGGTGGCACGGCCGTACTTGTGAAAGGCTTGATTGTTACACTGCCTGGTTAGGGAGGAGGCGCCGAAAGCAGCCACCAGTGTAGGATTCATACTGGAGAAACAAACACTTGTATAAAATCACTACTACATATGTGTGTTGGAGAGAGAGGGATGAAGAAGATGATTAACTGGAATGCTTACCCTTCAGTTGCATTTAGCGATGAGCTGAAAGCCCAATGGGAGAAGACTCCTAAAGAACCAGACAGCAGATCTCCCTGTCCACCACAGCGCCGCCCACTTCCCTCTTGAGTGCATGTTAGCACTGGAGACATTGGAAGGCAACAAAAATAAGCATGTGTGTTTTTAAGGACAATGAGAGAACAGTTGGATTTAATCTGACTGACCCTGGTTGCCGTCAGAAATGATGTCCTCCTCTCCTTTCAAAAGCAGAGTGACGTTACCCAGTGCGATGCTCAGCTGCTGCACAGTGACCCTAAGGTCAGTGCTGTCCAGGGCCTGATGGTGCTGTAATCCAAAATGTGAAACTCTCTTCAGATTTTTATTTAAAATTTAGCATGTTAATTCATTGTCTAGAAAAGTATAGATACAGTATATACTTATAGTATTAATAACAGTAATTAATAATGGTTAAGGAAGAAAAAAACAACACACATCCTAGAAACATCCCTTACCATTGCTTCATAGAGACGTGTAAACTCCATAAAGTTGGGTGTTAAGATTGCTCGCTGATAACCTTGAATGACTGATGGTTCTTTGGAAACTAACCAAAGTCCGTCCTGGCGGAGGAAATAATCACATACAAAACATTATGCTTTCATGTGCATTTTTTAATTTCTAAATTAGCAGAAAAAAAAATCTCCCAACTCACTGCATCAATGACTATTGGAATTCCTCTTGATTTTGACTTTTCAATTACCTCCTACAAAACATCATTATTACACATCATGCGAAGAAAACTAGTTTTACACACAAGTAGTTAAGCAAGCCTTCTAACCTAAACTCTTACCTTTGCATTATTAAGCAGCTTGTCCTCCCTGCCCAATCCTGGTCCCACGACCAAACAGTGGAGCCTTGGCAACCATTTCTCGATTTCCTCCACAGCACTGGGACTGTCTCTGTATGATACAACAAGAGAAAAAGGAACGCTTTAATCACCAGTGAGTGTAGATTTAACAACCAGATTAGACAGTCAGATTAATGCACTCACAGCACAGGGTGAACTATGAGCTCAGGGCTGTAAGATTTAATCACAGTGGCAGCATCTTTGGTGCAGAACACGTGGGAAAGATCCGCACCCTAAAAAAAACAAAAAACACAATGACAGTGTGGCACAGAGGTAACATTACATTTTTCCATTTATTTTGTGCAAATATTCATTTACACTTTACACTACGTACTATTTTCAGTGCAGAAATGGCAGCAAAGTAAGGTGCTCCAGTGTACCTAAAAACACAATAGAATTACTGATTGGGGAAAAATAAATAGGAGCTGATTGTCAGTTTATATGTAGTTCCTACTTACTCTTGACATCCTCCAATGACTCCTATGCGACCATCTTGTCCCTTGTGCTTTTTAGACGTCAGAGGAGGAATTATATTTTTAACCAATGGCAGGATGTCCATGCTTCGGTGTGCGACTCCTCCCAGGGAATATGTCCGCTCAATAACTAAAGAAAAGAGAATAACTCGACTGCTTCAGTCCATCATACCCTTGTCTAAGCACTATGTTCGAAAAGAAAAGTACATTTTGCTTGATATCTGATTAAGGATAATGGGTCATGTAATTCTTTTCAGATTAGATTGATGCAAATAATTCATAACATGAATGGATATGCAATTGTCAGAAGCGCAGTTCTCTCCAGCTCCGAAAGCCACCAAAACAACAACAACAACAACAAGACATAACAAGCTGAACTGGCCAGATGTATAAGATCTTTATCAGCGATCAAATATGCCTAACTGAAACCAGAACACATTAGATCAGTAGTGAGTGGCATCAGTCCTGCGCAGACCTGGAGCAGCGGGAGGACTTGGGTTGGCATAGTCAACCTGGCTGGTTTGAAGGCTTTGGCTGCCGCCATATGGACGTGCATGGGTTACCGATGGGGCAGTCTTTGAGTTACGTGTGGACTGGGGAGCAGGTGGCGACGTGACCGTGGGTGTGCTGATACCAGCAAACATCTGGCCCAGCATCTGCAACATGTGCATCTCTCTTGTATGTTCAGTCTCCCTACGAAGATCCTCGGCCTGAAGCCGCTGCTCCTCAAGCCTATAGAAGTTCTCTTCTGCCTCCAAACTCTGTTCAAGAAACTTCTCCATAAGTTTCTCCAGAGACAGGTTTGCAAAGCGCTTTTTGTGTCGCCTGCTTCCTGAAGAGGATGGCATAGTGGAGGTCTGTTCTTCTGGCTGCTTGGCTGGAACATCCGGTGCATCTGTAACAATTTATATGTGAGAGAGAGAGAGAGAGAGAGAGAGAAAAAAGACGGGAGAAGGTGAGCGGATACACCATTGTGAATGTTCTAGGTGTTGTGAGCTGGTAAGTGACAAGATGAGGACTTACTGCTGCAACTGCCCACAGTCACCGGGATGGGGTAGGGCGGATACTCGATTTTCACAGGGTACTCCATGTTTGAGCATTCTCCTGCAGCGTCCACATCCGATTCATGCGGCTGGTCCACACTCTCTCCATCTTCTTCAGTGCCGTCCAGTGTCTCGTCTCCTTCAGCACCCATGCCGTCCATATCGTGCGCATCCAGTCCTGCGGACGACCTGCTGCTCAGGATCCTCTCCATGTCTTTGTAGAACCTGAAGATCTTTGCAAAGTGGCCGTTTTTCTTCGAGGCCTTTTTCGCTTGGAAATACTGTCTTTTCAGGCTCTTTACTCGCACCCGGCACTGATCCGGAGTCCGATCATAGCCCATGTCCCCCAGACGACCGGCTACGTCGCGGTAAACGTGACTATTTCGGAAGTTTCCGTCCAGCGCAGTTTGCACGTCGTGTTCTCCCCAAATAGTCAACAGTGCTCTCGTCTCCGCGTCTGACCAGTGGTATCCTCGGGTGGGATTCACTAACATGATCGAGCGGTGCAAAATATCACCCGGATCTGTTAGGCTATAACCGCGTCCTGCAAACTGCTTGATGTTTAACGGCAAACTAACGTTAGCTAAGCATCCACCTGGCCAGCTAGCCGACGTTAGCCAAAACCTAGAGCTAACGTTACTTTTCTAGCTAACCGCCTTTTTTACTTTTCTTCGCGTACGCCATAATTCCTTTTGTCAGTTGCTAGAAACCGAATCTCATATATAAATATATAAAGCAATATGCTACACGCTTTAGAGGGGAAATAGCAACGGCGCGAAGTACAATCACGGTCCCGTTACATTACAGACAGGATTATATCAAAACTTAATCCGAGCTCCTCCTCTCTGTAGCCACAACAACACGTACGTAGAGATTTTGCGTACTACGTCATTTAGAAGTGCACACCATAAGCACAACAACAAAATAAGGGTCTGAAATCGGAATGTTTGCAACTTTAATTCGACAAGTAGGATTAATGACAACGTTTAAACGCTAATCCTGGGCGTTAGTGAGGGTAGCTAGGATGCAGACTGAGCACCCGATATCGGGATTTACCTTTCTCATACAGCAGAGTTACTGCAAAGCACAAGGCGACAGTTAGGACGCGAAGGAGCAACTTTGCTTCCATGCATTCCAATCGTGCAACAGCTTTTACGACAACACCGCCAGTGAACAACTTTGGTCTTACCAATGGACCAACTTTGGAGCGATGCAGCAAAACGGATGAATGCACGTTTAAGCAGCATCGACATCGCCTCCGCGTGTGTTCACGTCAAACACGAGCGTTGGTTTGCTCCAAACGCTATACTATTACGTCAGTTTACCAGCCAATCAAAATGCAGGGAAAAGGCTGATGCTGGATTCTGATTGGCTGTGTGGAAACGATCCCAACTTGTTCAACTTTTTCAGCACGATCCAGATTTAAACGCTATTTAACCGACACGAGATAATTGTAACGTGTTTATTCTATTGTACTAATCTAAAACAAATAAGGTAATATAGTGTATTTTAATCCATCTTTGTACGCGCATGGACTGGCAACAATGGCGCCCCGCCCCCATCCGGGTCATTTTCCTGCGTAGTAAGCTTTAAGAGTTGGACTTGAACTTCCCAAATATACCCACTACAAGTTTACACAATTCCTGTAAAACCGTTCTTCTCAAAAATGTCTGCGTCGCTTTGTGACTAAAAGTCTGTTTATTCATGCGCTCTGAGAATAAAATCTCAACCATGGTATGTGAGAAACAGACCAAACCGCTCGTTTTTAACTTATATTTTGCTTTCTGCTGTCATTTGTGTTTAAAGGATAAAAGTTAAACATGGCGTTTGGTCGCTGAGAGGGAACAGGCGGAGTGTGCTGATTTCTGACCATGGCCGAGCATACGAAGAAGAAGCTGAAAAAGCCTGACGTGAAAATTGTTTTGCTGGGTGACATGAATGTTGGGAAAACATCTCTGCTCCACAGGTACACCGAGAGGAAATTTAAGGACACAGTGAGCACAGTTGGAGGGGCTTTCTATCTCAAGCAGTGGGGACCCTACAATATCTCCATATGGGACACAGCAGGTAGGAGACCAGGCCTGTGCCTCAGAGACATCCCCCAGGGTTACACACCTGAACCCCAGGCATGTTTAGTTTACAGATTAAAATGTGGCATTGTGTTATTACAGGTTAAATATGTTATTGTCATTCATTCAGTCAAAATTTTATTTTTCACATACATGACCATACACAGTATGATATGAAGAGTACTGGATTTAAAAATGAGGGATGAATGTGCAAATCTACAAGTTACAGTAAAAATATAATTACAGTAGAAATATGTAACATTTTATATATAAGTTTCAAAGAATATGCAATGTAAAAGGGTATAACAAGGGTAAAGATATGGCATGTAGGTGTGACAGCAGTATGAGTGGAATATGAGGTATAGAATGAATCGTGCGTGTCAGGCATTCATTTATCCATAGTGCTATTATTAAGAGATTAATAAAAGTTTTAATGCATGCTGCCCTCATGGTTGTATTTCCTCCAGCCTTTTGAAAAACATGCTAGTTAAATGGCACTTAATTGTTAATGAGTTTGTGTGTACACCAGGCAAATAAGGCTCTTGATCCACCACAACCCTGACCAGGATAAAGTGCTTAGTAAACACCAGTAGTTCCAGGATGCTGGCAAATTTAAGTCGACCCCAGGAAATCATTTGCACTAAGTAATTATTTGAATTACCCTGAACTTTATAATGGCAGCATGGTGGCGTAATGGTTAGCGCTGTAGCCTCACACCGCCAGGGTCAAGGGTTCGATTCCCACCTCAGATCTGTGCGCGTGGAGTAGATGCATATTAGCCTAATTGGTGTTCCCTGATTGCCCTGTGGTGTGTGCATGTGTGTGCCCTGTGATGGATTGGCACCCTGTCCAGGGTGAAGCCGCTTTGAGCCCAAAGATTCCTGTAATAGGCTTCAGACTTGCTATACAACTTATGCTATAAAGGGTCCCAGAAGATGAATAAAATCTATAATAATGTCCATTTATATTCTTAAGTGCACTTTAGCTTTTGTTTACACTGATCTCAATTAACTTCCCCAGTAGACCATGTGGCCTAAAAAATATGCAACATTGAAACAGTTGAAAGTGATGGGACAAGACCGTGAAAAAGGAATTACCCCTAAATACTTATTTATGCCACTTTTTTATTCACATATTTTTGCCATATTCTCTATCGAAATTGAGTGTACACTGTGTGTTGGCAAACACTGAACAGATCTCTTGTTTATCTACCGTGCCGTAGCAGAGCAGGATAGGTCATATGATCCATGTTACTGAGTATCTTTCATTAAACTAGACTACAGGGTATAGAAACAGTTCACATGTACACAGTCGACCAAAGCATCTGAGTCAACATGGGGTTCTTATGAGACATCATGAGGTCTGTTAGTTTCCTGTTATAGAATATGCATAGTAGACTGTTCCAGTGAGAAGGTGAACAAATTGTCCCAGGATCTTGTGTTTACAAGCTCTTTCCCTCACTTACTTGGGTTTTGTGTGTTTGTGTCCGATATTCACTAGGTTTACATTTCTTTAAGAGAAAAGGTTTTGATGTTAGTTCATTTAAACATTCTTTTCGGTGATGACCTTACCCCTCTTTCTGCTCAGTCATTTCCTGTGGAGGGAGTTTCCTTGCTGATGACAGCTGACCCAAATTGCTATAGACATTCATTTAAGCCAAATCATGTGCTTTTGTGATATCCCACAAAAATAATGTATGGTTTATTTTTCATTACTTTGATATGACTGATCATTTCAGCTTTTTAATATTCATTCAACAGTGCTTCATTATCACTAATGGATTAAATATAATGCTCTCAACTGTGACTTTTTTTAATTTACACAATCAATACAGTGCAAAAGTCCTAGGCATCTTATTTTCTGTAGTATAAATGTTGCTGTGCATGTTAATCATGTCTGCATTATCTAACAAAACCATTCCAAACATGTCTTAAAAATGAAAATAAATTAATAATACTGCAGAAGAATGTTTGCATATTACATCACAAACTTGTTTTCAGATTGGGAAAAAAACCTAATATATGCTCCTGGGTTTGTATAAAAATAGAAAGGAGCCAGTGGGACAAAGTTATCAGAAGAACTCATATTCTCCAGCACACTCAGTAAAACCTAACAGCTGTTTTAATTGATTATTTTCAAGCAAAATTTTTGCGCACTATACAGTATATACTGGGTTTATTAAATTAATCTATTATCTTGTGATCTTTATTCAAGTTTATTTTATGTGGAAATGCTTTCAATGCATCTTTGCTTATGACATTTTTATTTGTATGTGTCCAAGACTTGTATGTGTGCATAATACTGTTTAATGTTTGTTTTCTTTACGAGCAAGTATTACAAGCAGTTATTCATGTATTCATTTTTAGGTGAATGGTTTTGTACATACAGTAATACATTTTGTACGTTCAGAATAATGCATACATGATAAATGTCATCTCACGCTCACTCATCGTCTATACAGCTTTATCCTGTCTGTATTCAGGGTCACACAGGGCATGAGACGGGGTACACCCTGGACAGGGTGCCAATCCATCGCAGGGCACACACATACCCACACTCTCACACACTAGGGGCAATTTGGGAATGGCAATTAGCTTAATCTGCAGGTCTTTTCCCTGTTCTTGGTGGGTTTCCTCCCACAGTGCGAACATGCAAACTCCATGCACGCAGAGATTGGAATTGAACCTGGCTGGGAATCAAACCCGCACTCTGTAGGTGCAAGAAGACAGTGCTAACTACTACACCACCATGCCGCCTTGCATAATAAACATGTATAACAAAATTTGTCCTGCAGATAATACATTGCCAAAGAATTTAGTGCTGTATTGTATGCCTGAATACACTTTACGTACCTGGCAACGCCAAGTTTGGCTGCAGGCACAACCATATTTGTTTTCTGGGATATTCCTCTTTTTGCATGTTTGGACCTGCTCATTCTTCACAAAATTGCTGAAGTCGATGTCCTATGCAGTCAGATTGGATGGAGACTATTAATGACCAGCAAGTCTACCTCAGATTTTCAGTTGGTTTAAGGTCTGGGCTTTAACATGTTCAGGATAAAATAGTCAGGTTCTTCTATCAAATTTTATATGTTCAGTTTAGCGCTACTGTTTAATAGAGTTAGTATTATATATATCATTTCATATCATCATTTAGAATGCTTTCAGGTTCAGAATGCTGACATCAGTGTGTGCAGTACATATTGCAGAATGTGGTACAGAATGGAGAACAAAGCCCAGTCTCACATCCTCAGGCATGCACAGAAGTGTAGTCAGTAGCAGCTATTGTCGTGACTGAGGGCTGAGAATCACTTTCATATATCCATAACAAGCAGCTATTGTTTTTCACTTTGCCAATTTAAATATTGTACATGCAGTTGGAAAAATGTTAGAAAATATGTTTTAATTGACTTCATTCAATCCCTCTCCTGTCTGCTTTTCCCTTACCCTGACTGGATTGTGTTCTAGGTCGGGAGCAGTTTCATGGTCTAGGCTCTATGTACTGCCGTGGTGCAGCTGCAGTCATCCTCACCTATGACACAACCAGCTGGCAAAGCTATGTAGAGTTGGAGGACCGCTTTCTATCCCTAACTGACACCGCCAATGCTGACTGTATCTTTGCCATAGTAGGCAACAAAGCTGACCTGACTGACTCGCATGCACAAGCTTCAAATCCAGACGGAGAGGAGGGGAACCAGCCTGCACGTTCATCTTTTTCTTCTTCCTCTCTTCAGCGAAAACAGGTGAACAGAGAAGATGCCATGGCTCTTTATGGGCGTGTGCTACATTACAAAGGGCTGGAAGAGAAGGCCTGTCTGCCCGCTGAAAGGATGGTCTTTGAGACCAGTGCTAAAACCGGTTACAACGTGGATGTATTGTTTGAAACAGTGTTTGACTTGGTCGTGCCCTCAATCCTAAAGAAGCGGAATGAGGTTGAGAGCATAGTTGATCTGGAAGCACCCAGTAAAGTTAAGAGGACTAAAGCTGGCTGTTGTGCCTAGGAGGAGGGTCTAAAATGGGAATTTAAAACAACAAAAGCACAGAAGGTTGTTTACATTTCATCGAAAATTCTGGTAACCCTTCTGTTGGTAACCAAATTTCTGTAAATAGAATAATTTGTAACGCTCAATGTTGTTAATTATTTAACAGAGAAAAAAAAAGTATTAATCAAGTTGAACATGACCTGAAAGCAACACCTAAGTTGTTTAACAGTATGTTTTATTAGCCCTACTGTGATGAATTTTAATTATATGATGTGCCGTGATTCCAGGTACTTTCACTTATAATTTTTTTAATGGAGCAATCTTGTAACAAATTATGCAAAAATCTTAAGTATTATTTTTTTAATTAGAAAAATAAACATGATTCTAAGTTAGGGTGCAGATTATCTATGTTTATTCAATTTCAGTATTTGCTTTAGCTGATCGGGGTCACAGTGTGCAAGACATCATCTCCTTCACACCAAACTTCATGGCCCCTCTTTGTGTATTGGGTATTGTCAACGGTTTTGGGTTCCTTAGTTCCACTAAAGGTCAATCATAAAACTTAAGTATAGAATGATATTCTGTACAATTTCATGCTTCTAAATTTGTAGCAATATTTGTGGGCAAGGTCTACATATGGATGTGATGGTTATTTGTCTACATATATTTGTAGTTACATACACATGATACATTTTGTCCATGTATCATAATTTCACCTCTATTAGTTATACTTCTGAGTGGCTAGAGTCTAACCCCCAGAACACTGGTCACAAGGCACCCAAGAATTACAGGACACTTTGTGCTCACGTTCACATTTATGGCCTATATTAGCGTAGCATAGCCAAATGAATCAACCTTCTGAAAACATATTCCACTTACTCATCGGAAACATATAATGGACATAAGAAGACAATGACTCGACCCAGGGACCCTGGGGCATCATCCTGCCTCCTGGAAAATACTCGTAATACAAGGGATGTTCAAGTCAAACTGGGACTTGTGATTGCGCCAAATACTAACGATTGTGTGTACATTTCCTACAGATGGGTGCATCTCTTTCGGAAATTGGCGACAAGTTATCTGCCCTTTTTTTAAAATTTTTTTAAAATTAGCCATTCCTGTGGGCTTTGAGCTACCTCTCCTGGCATCATTAGTGACATACGGCCTTCTTTAAAACGTTTGCAGATTTTTTCTTGAAATCTTCTGTAAATGTCGATCAGTTTTCCTCCTTCATTCACATGTACTAGTTTGACTTGAATACCCCTTACAATATTAATTAGACTTTATCATGGGAAATATGTTTCAATAATAAAAATATGTAATAATATTAAACCTGCTCTGATTTGGGTAAACAAATAACATGTAAAAACTTAACAAACAGAAGTATTTTATTTATTGTTGTTGTTCAGTAATGCTAACAGTCACAATCATTCAGAGCATGGTCCAAAAATATCCCACATAAATACATTGTTAACATGTTAACGTTCAATGCAACAACCAATTGTTTAGTTTAATCTTCTTTCACTTGTTTATGGTCAAAGGCTAAAACTGAGAAGGCACGTGGTATGTGTGGTTGAGCAAAGTACAAATAGGGTCATTCGCCTGGATTTGGTCTATCAATCATTAAATATCAGCTTTTAAAAAGGAGTATTAAACAAGCTATTTATTTGTCTTTGCTGTGCAAGAAAAGAAATTTATATATTTAGTTCATTTTCATTATGTAAAATCAGTGCAGTCTGTGTAACAGAATAGAAACAAAGGAATCCGTAATGCACGCTCAGTAAAACGAGATGTCCTGTTCTGCATGTCAGAGAAACAGCTTTCTGTTCGGTAAATGTGTAAAAAGGTGCGTGCTTGTGCTCAGAGGCTGCTGAGGAAGTGTAGAATAATGATAACACTATACTGTATTAAGTGCAAGTAATTCCCCACGGAACAAAATTTACATTTGGAGAAGAGTGTTAGTAAAACAGAGTTAATTATCTAATGATAAAATCATGATTAAATGCGTAGGTAAGGCAACACTAGCTGAGGTGTCAATCAGACGGTTGTATTGTTTCAACACTAAACATTGAGTTTATAGTGTAAAGCATTTGGCTTTGTTTTAAATCAATGAAAAGTATCTAATAGCTATAGGAAGTGTCATACAAAGATGAATAAAAGGGAAGCAGTGCATTAACATGGGCGTCTTTGGTTCTGCTGTATGATGTACTTGGGAATAATCTCAATTACACAAATCACGCTGATGAGTGAGGTAATAAGTTAAGAAAAGCACCATTTCAAATATAACATGAGTAAAGATAAAAATACTAAGCTTTTGATGCTTCTTTGACCCCTGTTCTCAACACATTTACATATCTTCAGTCCTTAGGCATATAGGGAGGGGTACATAGTAATGAAGAAAAACTGAGGGTCATCTATGATGGTGTAAAAGTATGCAGTATATAATAAAAAAAATCTGTTTGGTTTATGAACTTAATCATTACTAGGAACATTGTATAACCTGTATGAACAGCTTACTATAGCATTCTGTTCTGGACTGCACACAAAAATGTTAAAATTTCACCCTCAAGTCAAAGTTCATCCAAGTCACAGGTTCTTCATGCAGACCTGGCAGCGACTGATGCGTGAGAGGAGCTGTCCAGCCTTAAGCGTTTCAGACTCTGGTGTACTGTGGAATGACTGATCAATGGATGTCAGCCAGAAACTGTGCTTGTTCGAGAAGTAGTGACAGGTACCCTTAGCTCCGTTACATTCAATGAAAGGAGTGGTGCGGAAATCCTCCAGACATGAGCCTGGAGACACCAGAGACTGGCCACCTCCTTCATCTCCGGCTGCTGTATGCTGTGTATCAAAGACAAAGTTTGAGCTCTTTTTTTGTTGTTGTTGCAAGCCAGCAAACACACAGTTTTGGGTTACTTGCTAGGCTGTATCAAATTCTAATGCAATTTTTATGTAAGCTTTTCATCTACCAATTCAGGAGCTAGCACTTGCAAAAATAAATTTGTGTGATGGTTTATATGTTATTAAACACAAGTAATTCCGCCACTTTATATAAAGGAAAATGATATAGAATGAATAAAAAGAAATTCAGATAAACTCGGGCAAAAGATAATACATAGAACTGACTTATCATGAGTTACACTACTGCATATGTTCTGGACATCAGTTGTTGTATCAGTTTTGGAGTTTTATTTTTGACACTTTGTGAAAAATATGCCAAATGGCATTAGAACCATCCCCACTTATTGCACTTTTTGGTGTTGACTCGCCAAGTGCTCATCTGAATGACACCAAGGCCAATATGATGGCCTTTAGCTATCCTTCTCCTTCTCGATAGGAGAATAATCCTGTTTATTAAGATTCTAATGCAGGGATCTGTAATGAAAGATTTATTTTTCTGTTTCTTTTCTAAAAAGAATACAAATTTTTAGAAATTTCAAATATTATTCTTTTTGTTTGATATACTTTTTTTCTGCAGACTGGCTGTTGTTTTCTTGTAGGGTAGGGGGAGTAGAATGGGTGAAAAAAAGATAGCGTTTCATGTTTGTACATGTATCTTGTTTAAATTTCCATTTTTTTAAAATAAATAAAATATATATACATTTGTGTAGAATTACAGTATAACATGTAACAATAAGGAGAAATGACTGATTGCTTACCATAAGGAAAGAGTAGCCGATCCATAAGCTTCTCCAGCCTAAAGGGCAATGTGGGATAGTTATGTCTTGACTGTGCACAGCTATTGCCACCGATGGAGCCTCACATACTGAACAGCGACTGATATAGGGCTTTATTTCTGACTCTTCCACAGGCATCATGGGAATAGGGGCAGTCGTGGAAAGCCAGTAGGACTTGTCGTTGCGACTAGCATAGTAACATACATCACCAGGGTTGCAATACAGGAATGGCATGGTGTTGAAACGAGGGAGACAAGAGCCTGCCAAGCCTGGAGGATGAAATAGAAAATGTTCTTAAAGAACCTGATTTGTGGTGTACATCAACAATGTTGCTGACCTTACTATTACATTATATCACAAATAGTTTGAGATTTAATATTAACTCTCTGGAGAACTGATAAAGACTTATTTACTTACCAAGGTCCTGATTATGAGCTTTCTCCTGACCTTCAAAGTAAAGCAAGCTGTATCCCTCCCACAGCTTGGACATTCCCACAGGGCACATTGGTGTCTGCTCAGACTGACTGTGTTTCACCAGGAGGTACCCAACACTTACACTGCGTCCTGGCATGCCAGTGGGACCAGGAATACCAGGGCGGCCGCGGCTTCCTGAAATGTTCACAACCTTTTAAATCCCTTGTAAATACAGGATAATGGGTAACAACCCCATATAGCATGTCCAGATGTTGACCTAAAGCACTATTCTTTAGCAGCAGTGCAGACCATTTACTTGATTTTGCCTCCCAAGAAGCAATACACACACACTCACTCATCATATACCGCTTTATCCTGTCTTCAGGATTGCGGGGGCCTGGAGCCTATCCCAGGAAGCTTAGGGCACGAAGCGAGGTAAACCCTGGACAGGGTGACACTCCATCACAGGGCACACACATCCACTCACACGTGCATTGACACACTACGGGCAATTTGGGATAATTTAGCCTAATCTGCATGTCTTTGGACTGTGGAAGAAAACCAGAGTATCCGGTGGAAACCCACCAAGCACGTGGAGAACATGCAAACTACATTCACACAGAGACAGTAATTGAACCCGGACCCTGGAGGTACAAGGTGACAGAGCTAACTCCTACGCCACCGTGCCACTCCAGAAGCAATACACTGCCAAAATATTCTAAGGTGAGCCAGAATATCTTGTTGACCTGCCACTTTAATTTCGGAACACATCTGCTTAGCCCAGAACTTTACCTTCTAGGCCCTGGAGGCCTTGGTGTCCTGTTGGTCCGATATTCCCACGGACACCTGGTGTTCCAGGAATTCCAGGCAGCCCTTGCATTCCTTTGTGCCCCTTTGGTCCAATAAACCCTAAGGCAAGAGAATGCATTCAAGTGACAACCTCTTGCTTTTACAGTATATCAATGATTGCTCATATAATTAAAACGAAAAATATAATCGTTAAATATTTTTCTTCAGAAACCTTTAATTTACCTGGATCTCCAGGGGGTCCCATATTACCAAACTTCCCTCTTTCTCCTTGTATTCCTTGCTCACCAAGTGGGCCAGGGGGTCCTCTCTCACCTGGCACCATTACAGGAACTGGAGGGAGTCCTTTAGCACCGGGGGGGCCAGGTGGACCTGAAGGAGGTAGTACATGGAGTGTCTTTTATAACATGGTTATAGATATACATTTTTTATACAGTACATGCATACTTCTGATGAACATGCACAATTTTAATTATATATTTTTTTTATATTAATTGTCTATTTTTTAAGAGAAAAAGACAGCGTAACATTTGTATACCTGGTGGCCCACTTTCTCCTTTATGCCCAGTAGCACCTCTATCACCATGTAATCCATGTGGTCCCGGGACACCCATATCTCCCATGGCTCCCTTTATACCTGTAAGCCAGTATTTTTAAAGAACACACACCGGGTAAGATTAGCTCTCTGTTCTTACTTAAAAGAATGGGCATTCAAAATTTCTCAAAAACAAACATGTAAAAAATTTTTTATATAATATTAACTTGGTTATACACGTTTAAAGTACAATGTTTTATAACATCATGTTAAACTGTGTTACATTATAAGTCAACCTTATTGATGCACATTGAATTCCTAGAATTTGGTACCAAACCTTTTCCTCCTGATACACCATACTCTCCAGGAACTCCTTTATCTCCTATGTTCCCTGTGGGCCCTTTTGGTCCTGAGATTCCATGATCCCCTTGAATGCCACGTTCTCCTTTAGCTCCAGATGGAGATGGAAAACCTGGAAGGCCAGTGGATCCTGGAAAGCCTAAACCAGCAAAAGATCAGAAAGTGTGATTCATACTACAATAGTCTATGTATGACCATCACAGTGGTGAGATGAATGATACAGTATAATGTCATGATATGGGAAATATGATCTCATGCTGCTAACTGCATTTTACCTGGAAGACCTTTCTGACCAGGAAGTCCTATGTCCCCTGAAAAACCCTTTCTACCAGGAATTCCCTGTGCACCTGGAGGCCCTTGATCTCCCGGAGGACCCGGTTCACCCTGATCACCTAAAAAAAGCAGTATTTTAAGCTTAGCCAGAGATTGTAACAAAAATCTTTAATTTTTTTAATTAATTATTTTTAATGGAAAAATTATCTCAATTTGCAAATGGACAAACAAACAAACAAACATATATGGCATCTAATTACCCACCTGTATCTCCTATTGATCCTTTAAGACCATGAGCTCCAGGAAACCCAATTTCAGTGTTAGGAATACCGGGCTCTCCTACTTCTCCTTTTGCTCCATCCTCACCTGGTATCCCCCATCTGTCAAGTCCTAACAAGCATATATATTGTGGACAAGAAATTAATCACTGCTCATAACATTGCAATAAAGAAAGACAAGGCTACAGCAAATATGAATAAAAATGATCTCAATTTACCTGGCAGTTTAAAGTTATTTATCAGTTAACTGTTGCATACAATAACAAACATTAAAATTACTGGAATTGGTTTTAGTCCAACACACTCTTAAACCCCAAAAGGATAGTGCTGAACCATCAACTCTGCATAAGAAATGTGGTCAGAAAAAAAAATTAATGACCACTTTAATTTGTGTAAAAGTGAAGTTGCAGCACGAAACATGGACAGTAGAAATCACAGCTTGTGAAAATAATGGCTTTACCTCATGCATTATGCAAAACACTAAACACCTGTATGTTCATAAGAAGGAGGGAGAAGGCAAAAAAAGATTGAGGTCTACCTGCAACACCTTGAAGACCTTTTTGACCCTTAAGTCCATGCAGCCCTGAAATCCCATGAAGGCCAGGAAAACCTGAAAAGGAAGAGGAAAATTTACCTTTCAAATTTTATCACACTGTTATTGCGCTTACAGCAGATTACACTGAAGCTTTTTATTTTTGTGTCAGGTTTTAGATATTTAATGACTGCAGGGCAATACTTGATCTCATCAGCTATTAAGCATTTTCCAATAATTGTGCTGATCAGAGAGATATAAAAGTTTATATGGTAATACTTCTAAAAGCTGACATCATTTAAATGTTGAATGTCCCCTTTCATCTTCATCTCATTTCCATTCCTGAAGAACAGGCAATGATATGCACATTACTATATCACATATTTATTACAGGAAATATTTACGTCAGTCCAACATTAAATAATGACCATAATGATGACTATTTGTTATATGCGATCACTTTTTTTATTGCAATGCAGTTTTATTTTAACAGTATTGATCTAATAGTCCAAGCTGTAAAAGAATAGCAGGTTTATATTAATATGCTTCTTCTTATGCTTATTAAAAAGGAACAATTGCATTAAAACACAGCAAAATTATATAATTATTGATATGGTGAAGTTAGAAGATACAGTATTATGACATATTTATGATTAATAGTTCTCACAGATAATATAAAGAGTCAGCAAAAAATGTATACCCATTTCAGAAAAATACATATAAATATAAATATTTTAATACTACAGAGTATACTCTGATTGCGAGTAACACAGTTTGTAAATGTTCCGCATGACGAGTAACAATTAAAAAAAAATTTTGACTTGAAAAAAGAGCAAGTCTTGGTTTACGAGTACCAAGTACCATCTAACACGCCTGCGCTTCAGTGTTTTAAACTGCTAATTAATTGCAGATTAATTTGTTTTAATGTATTCTTTATATTTATTTTTTATTAATTATTTTTATATATTTAATTTTTTGGGTTGTGGAATGAATAATCTGAGTTTTCATTATTCCTTATGGGGGGAATTTGCTTTGATGTACGAGTGTTTTGATATACGAGCCTGCTTCTGGAATAAACTATGCCACAAGATTCCACTGTATGTATATATTGCTATGTGTTATAAATGGCAATATGATAATATCATAATAATATTGTAATATTATTAATATTGTATAAATATAATATACATCATACTATTTATCTCTGTATATACTGTGTAATTGATAAAGTACTTCTGGAAATATCCCTATATTACTTTGAACATACCTATTTGTCCTAGATGACCTGGTTTACCAGGGGTCCCGGCCTCTCCTGGCACACCTGGCCACCCTTTTGATCCCTGGTTTCCTGGAAAGCCCTTTAGACCATCAGCACCTGATAAAAGAACAGAAGTGATCCATTTGCATAATTTCTGTCTGTGTCTGTGTGAACCAGACTGGTACAAAACCACTAAACCACTGTTTTAAGAACAAAGATTTATTATTAATGAACTCTCTTACCTGATGTCCCTGGTTCTCCAGATTCACCTTGAGTCCCTTTGGGTCCTTGGATGCCATCAAAACCAGGACTTCCCCTGTCTCCAGGTTGACCTTGGAATCCACTTTCACCTGCAGAGGTGCAACAAAGTGAATAAAAAACCCTCAGCAATATTCCACAAACCTGCTGCTTTTAAAAGTATCAAAATATAAAAAAAAAATTTTCCAGGTAATAAAATACTTTATTACCACACCTAAAGGTCCAGACTGTCCAGTTTCCCCTCTGGTTCCCGTGGGTCCTGGCAGATCGATAACATCACCCTCTTCACCTGAAGCACAACAGTCTCTTAGCAATAACCGAGGAACTGAATAGGCATTCCTCTTTGATTTAAGATTAGAAAAATCTAATAATCTAATTTAATAAGATAAGAAAAAAGTAATAGGCAAAAAAATGATGCTTTAAGCAGAATTTAAGAATGACATAATCAAATTTTAATAATACCTTTAATACCCTTGATACCAACATCTCCTTTTGCTCCATAAGCACCAGGTGAACCTTTGTCTCCCTAAGACATGAAGTTAGCTTTGACCATAAAGAACCTCAATACCAAACAACCTTACGAAAAAACTCTAAACATCTACACATCTCATGTACATACAGTAAATGCTTATGTAATGCTTTTTTACTGCAGCAAAGAATTACCCGGGGGCCAGTTGGCCCAAAAAATCCAGGAATTCCCTTGGATCCTGTAGGACCTGGCATTCCTTTCTGTCCAGGAAGTCCTTGTGCACCAGACTGTCCTGCCAGACCTTTTACATTGCTGGGTTCCCCAGGCAATCCATGTTTCCCCTCTTGTCCTGGAACCCCTTGCATACCTTTGGTGCCTAGAGGGTAGAAAAGAGAATGTGTGCAAAAAACAGATTTTTATGTTTTTTATGTTTCATTTAAAAAGTTCATTTGAAGCATCTATTTCTTTTAATCTTTGTTATTTCTTTGAAAGCATGCATGCAGTATATAGTTTTCTATTGATAACTAAGACAGCTGATTGACAGCTGATTGATATTATTCATTCATAAAATTTACATCTTTGAAATTCTTGAAATCCTTAAAAAAAAATTTTTCTTTTCAGTGTTTAGAAATTTCTAATTTCTAGTTTTTCAAAAGCAAATCCTGAATATTAAAATATTTGAACACTAAAAAAACATTATATTTATATATATGAATAAATAAATACATACAGTATGTGTTATACAATATAAATGTCGATATCTTAAATGAATGCAAATTTATTTAATTATAACACATTCAAAGGTCATATATTAAAAAGAAAATCTTATAGCAAATCTTTATTTTACATTTTACTTTCATATCATGACAGCAAATAATTGTAGTAACAATATGTACCTCGGGGTCCAGTGAAACCTTGATATCCTATATGTCCATGTTCACCTTTTGTACCCTTCATAACCTCTTTCATATGTTCAAGTTCTATGCCAGACATTTGTCCTGCAGGGCCCATTACTCCTCTTTCACCTGATAAAAAGAAATTATTCACAACAAACATTGTGAGCTCCAATACAGAAATATTAACATTACACATGAAACAATATAAGTCATTATCACAAGACAAAATAATAAATAAGAACCTTTTGATCCCTGTTTGCCCATGTCCCCTTTCTCTCCTTGTTGACCTGGTATTCCTAAAAGCCCTTTCTCTCCTGGAAGGCCTGTTTGACCAGGATCTCCTGACATTCCTTGGAAACCTGTCATGCCTGGAGAGCCTTTTATACCTGTAAAGGTATATAAGAGAAATACAAGTAAATATGAGCTACTAGAGAAAGTCTTATACATGGTGTTAATTTCTGGACAGTTCCAAAGATGTGAATGCTCACCTTTTTTAGACATTTAATTTTAAATTGTACTTGCATGTAACCCATCTATAGATTGTACTGTATAACTATTCAAATGGTGATTTATGTTCTTTAAATGAGACATGACTCTGTCCTTATGTGTTCGACAACGCATTATAAAAGAGACCATATAAATCAGTTGGGTTGAATATATTACTGTGTTTAAACATGTTTGCATTTCTGCATCATAATGCAGAAAGTGATTAAGGGGTAAATATGGTGTGTAAAGCCTGGATTCTATTGCTCTGAATTTTATGAAAGATATCAGAGTAATAGTCGTCTTAACAATATTTGTGTAAACAATATTAATTGGTTTCCTTTTAACTCAGTACCTTTCTAAACAAAGTTCCTCTCATCACCTTCTATCTATTACTCTTACATTAAAACACAAAGTGCTATTTTATTTAAGCTCAGATATGATTCTTTTTTTGCTTGCACTTCTGTCTGCAATCTGTAAATCCTGGTTTAGTTTATTTGACACTGTTCATTAGCGGAGACACCATATGTGTAAGTATGAACACAGTTGGGCATTTATGACTTATATGAGTGCCTTGATATACTCTTAGTACACAGTCACAGAAAAATTAATTAGCCATATTGGTATGATTGGTATGATAAAATTAATAAGGACTACTCTATGGAAAATCAATTGGAAAGTTAGGTGGTTAATGATTTGGAATTGTGTGTAAAGAAAACAATAACCATGCTCAAGTCCAGCTAAACCACTCAATTGAAGAATCATGGATATGAAATGTTGGAAAGTCTGGATTCTTGTGCTTTTTTGTGACATCTAAACAAAATTGCAATAACAAAAGAGTAAACCCATCTGCTTAACCACATACAGTAGAGTGCTTATTCTGTATAAGGTTATTGAGAGCCTGTGGCAGAGTTTACCTTAAAATGGGTGCCGACCAAAAAACACAAAACGAATCATACACCATAAGCAATTTAGAAACACCAGTCAGCCTGCAATACATGTCTTTGGACTGTGCGGGAAACCAGAGTATCTAAAGAGGATCTAAGAGCACAGGGAGAATATGCAAACTGCAAACTCCACACAGACTGGGAATAAAAATTTAACCCCAAATCCTGGCGGTGCGATAAGATTTACTATGTGTTTGTCATCTGAAAATGTTTAAGATGAAAAATATTCTGACCTTTAAGTCCAGGGACACCAGTCCGCCCAACATGTCCTGGGAATCCTGGATCCCCTTGTGTTCCGTAACCTCCTGGCCTACCATCACTTCCTGCTTCTCCCTGAACACCCTTCACTCCTGGGGGCCCTGGGGGCCCACCATCTCCTCGAAGGCCTGTCTCTCCCGTAGGCCCTTTAAGGAACAACAGAAAAGATAATATCGTTATTATAATAAGAGTGTTTACAGTATGTCCTCTAGAGGTTTTGAAAGGTCAGGCTGATAACACTCAGGTTGATTACCTGGCAGTCCTATTTGGCCTGGAGGTCCAGGGGGCCCTGCTTGACCAGGCTTCCCAGGGAAGCCAAATGTTCCTGCTGGGCCAGGTCTTCCTATTTCCCCCTGTAAACCCGGAGGTCCTGATTCACCTTTGGTGCCAATCATTCCAGGCATTCCTTCCATGCCTGTAGTGTACAGCAGTTAAATAAATAACTGTATGTACAGTATGATTAAATCCATCCGGAAATTTATGAATCCCAATCTACAAGAAGAAATAAACATCATTATCGAAAGGTATATTAATCCTTACATAGGATTTCTCACCTGGGTATCCAATTGTGCCAGGATTTCCAGATGGACCTTTTGTGCCTTGTGCTCCTGATGGGCCACGTTCACCTGAGGGCCCTGGAGATGCTCCTAGAGCTTCACCATTAGGACCCTTTTGTCCAGCATCACCACCAAGCCCTGGCTTACCCGGAGTGCCAGGAAATCCTTTAAGACCTTTTGGTCCAGCACTGCCTGCGTCTCCACGAGGCCCAATAAAACCTGCGTGGAAAACCATTAGATCAGCAAGATAACAGACAAAATAGTTAATTTATGGTAATTTTCAACAGGGACCTGACGTCTGAGTGTACGTAAGGACAAGACTTGTATACTCAGCTTACCTTTTTCTCCAGGTGGCCCTCCTATGCCCTGGTCTCCTTGATCCCCTTTAGCTCCTAAGTTGCCTTTAACTCCTGCTAATCCCTTGGGACCAGGTAGACCTAGAATACACCGACATTGCCAGGTCTGTCTAAATGGATTATGCGATCATTGATATTATAACATACGTATCACTAATACTGTAAATAAATATTACCTGGCATTCCTTCCATTCCAGGAGGTCCTGGAGGTCCCATGCGTCCTGGAGGTCCCCCTTTACAATCCCCTGGGAGACATACCAAAGCCATTGGATATTTAGTGACAAAGAGATAACTTTATAATCTTAACTTAGGCACCACACTCGTTTCTGATTGCCTGCTTTGCAAACACTATAAGAAATTACATGTTATAGCAGGGGCTCCCAAACTAGTGTTCACTGTTTCTACTGTATTTCTTTCTACAATGGAAAACAATGCAATCATCTCCTTTAATAGTTGATATCGAGATGTGTCAGCTACTCATGATCTGTAAAGCTTGATTTTTGAGGCTGGTAACTCTAAATCAACTTCTCCTTTGCAGCAGAGGTAAGTTTTGGTCTTGCTGTCCTGGGACGGTCTTCATAACAGTCAGTTTCATCATGGTGCTTGATGGGTTTTGCAAATGCACTTGACAATAGAGAATACTCCAGAACAGCTGACCTTCAGGTCTTAAAATAACAATTGCCTAATGTCATATGTGTTATTTCATAATTGTGAAATCTCCAGTATTAAATCCAATCCAAAAAATAAATCCAAACTAGTGCCCAAACTTTTGACTAGTGCTGTATGTATGCATGCCCTCTTTTAATATTTTATGCAATACTGACATACTATACTAGCACAGCTGTTCATCAGTAAAATATTATATGGATAAATATAATAAAATTTCATTATATGGATAAATCTCATACCACTGGTTCCTTGACGACACAGAGTGACCAAACAGACTTAAAAAGAACTGAAGCACTAAATTATACATTTTGGAACCCAATGTCAGTGGGCTTTCAAAAAAAATCTGTAAGTTTTTTTTGGGATTATTTGTACAAAGTTTGGGAACCCCTGTGTTATGCCATGCCCAAATCACATGTGACTCATTACTGAGTGTAAAACAAAGCACATACCAACATAGTGTGTACAACAATATTTGTGGGTGAATAAAATCAAACAAGGAGAAAAGTTAATAGTGCCCAAAGCAATAATAGTGACTGTGAACAAAAAAGTGATTGCAATGCAGCGAAGCATTTAGAGAGAAAAGTTATAATGGTGATTTAACTTGTCACCGATCAAGCTACCTGCTGTAATCCACTCGCCTCCTTCTCCTTGTAGACTACAGTCTCCTTTAAATGGCAAGCAAGAGATGATGACCGACAGAAACAGATAACACCAGAGGAGATACAGATAGATAGACAGAAGCTGATCGCGATTGAAACAGCTGCAGAGATCATATCATTAAATGATTATTCTCTGAATTTTCAGAGAAAATTCTTCATGGAATCCTTTTTTAAGGAAAACCTTAAAGCACAGAACAAAATGCCAGATGGTAAGGTTAAATGCTTGATTTCATTATAATGTTTCCATGACTTTAAGCATTCCATGACTTTAAGCATAATGAATCCAAAAGTAAAATAAAAAGAAAAATATAAAGCAGAGGCTGCAGAACCAATTAGAGAACGAGAACTTGGTATTAAAGAATCAGAATGATAGAAGAATTAGAGGAAGAAGAATAGATAATAGAATGCATACCTGAAGTACCCTGTGGGCCTGGGTATCCATCAAATCCATTTATTCCTGGATCACCAACTATACCCTTTACACCTTTAAGTGCTTTTCTTCCTAGACCTTCTCCCCCTCGTTCTCCAGGAAGCCCTGGTGGACCTGGCCTGCCTGGATAACCCTTCTCTCCAGGCTCACCAACTGGCCCCTCTCCCTGCAAACAGCATAGCGCACCAATCACAATAGCACACTTATATCTGCATTATCGTACTCATTGGGTTTGAAAACATGATCATATGGTTTGATGCAAAATGTTTACAGCTAGTGATCAATAAGCAGTTTGCATCCTGGTAGCAGTATTTGACAGTAATGACAACATGAAAATAAAAACAGTGCATTCAGATCAAGTGTACATTATTGCTAGTGAGATTCTTACAGGAGGGCCATGAGGTCCAGGGGCACCATCTATTCCTTTAGGTCCAGGGTGGCCCTGGTTTCCTCGTTCACCTGGTCTCCCTGGGTCTCCTGGTTCTCCAGGTGATCCTGTTAAAGTAGTACAAACACATAATTATAATATCTTTTCCTTTCAAATTATAAACTGTTATAATAAAAAGATGTACCTTTCTCTGTAACCACTATTCTATCTCCCTTAGAGCCTTTAGATCCAGGCCGTCCTTGTAGACCAGGAAAGCCCTGAAAAAAAGTTATGATTTTAGACTTACAATATGGCACTTTTTTTTTTGACTGACTGTGCAATATATTTTCTGCCATAAATGTAATTCTGGTAACTAACATCCAGACCAGCCAAGCCTCTGGGTCCCTGGTCTCCCTGAGCACCCTGCTGACCCCACTCGCCCACTATTCCAGGATCACCCTGATCGCCAGGTAGGCCTGGGAGTCCAGGAGGGGAGGTTTGTGATGTGCACTCACAGTGACCATCATCACCTAAAAATAAAATGGTACATTCACTTTGAGTACAAAACCTATGATGAATGTACTGTATATTCATCATAAAGTATACATCATAATTTTTCATAAACACTATAAGTGGAATTTATCAGTTAATATCAATGACCAACAGTCTTACAGTACCTTTTTGTCCTTTTACGCCAGCATTTCCTGGACGTCCACTTGGCCCTTCCGACCCTTTGAAAAAGTCTCCCCCTGTGGACAAACAGATTCATAGTGACAACACGTTGGAATCTTTCAATAATGATGGCAGACAACTTTGTGTTCAATGTCCTGTATGTAAGTATATATGACTTGTGATATGAAAATGTTTCATATCAGTGAATAACAGAACACCCTTTGACCATTCCTTTAATAAAAAACAAACCAACTGTTTCAAACTGTGTTCTGTTTTTGCAGGACAATGCACAACCTTATACTGCCCACATGCACTGTACTGAAACTAGTGGATGGTGGGAAGTGACTTCCACACGTTTTGGCCAGTAAAGGAGTTTCCAGAAGGCCAGCATCTAGCATCATGTCACGTTTGTACTGAGAAAACTTTCTATCTTGATAGTATACAAGCATTACAGAGGATTATATAGAGAAATAAAAGTAGTATTTACTCTCATAACTGGGTTCTGTTATTCTGCACAGTCAAAAGTACCAGTTTTATTTGATACCCTGTGTAAATCCATTAATCATGCAAACAACCAGTGCAAATTCCATATATAGAGATAAAGTTATAGACTCACATGATCCCTTTGGTCCAGGTGGCCCAGGTGGTCCTTGTTCGCCCTTAATGCCTGGAGGCCCAGGCTCTGAGGCTGGAATACCAGGTTCCCCTGTGTCACCTTTTCTTCCCTTTTCCCCTTTTGGTCCGAATGGACCAAACAAGACTGTGGAAAAACAAACACATACGTTTGTTTTTATGTTTGATACATTACTTTAAAAATGTTTTTAAAAGTTTTTTATTTTTGTTTTAGAGACCTTAAAAATTCAAAATACTTAATGTTTGTTCCTGAGCATCTGGCCCAGGGGGACCCTGTAATCCTTTCAGTCCTCTAGGACCATCATCTCCAGGTGGCCCACGTTCTCCTTTTGGGCCAACTTCAGAAACAAGAAAAAACATGCAACAGCAAAAAGAAATGTGCACAAACTTAACATATGGCATTATTTAGAAGATATAACCCATAATAATGACGTTTTACTCAACTACATTTTGAGTAAAAAGATATATTGTTACCTTTGCTATGTCCGTTTGAATTGATCAGCTCTCCTGCCTCTCCTGGCTCGCCCTTTCGAAGCAGTCACATATTAGAAATATTCATCATATTTATCCTGTGCATTCTTCAAGGTACTACAGTTCATAGACAGCCAGCCATCACTAATTTCCAGGAATAAACTTTTTTTTTTATTGTAACCATACCATGCAAAACATACCTTGCTTCCTGGCTTCCCAGGAAAGCCTGTATCGCCAGCATCACCCTGGGAAAATATCAATACATCAATATCAAAATATCTAGAGCATTTCATTGTAATAGCTGAAGCCCTAGTGATGATCTAAAGTATAACATACCTTTCTTCCTGGCAATCCATTTCTTCCTGGAGGGCCCTATTAGCAAAAATTAAATATATCTTGTTATGCAAGAAGTCAAACAGAATCATGCTCTTAAAAATGTAAAGAAAAGAGCTGATAACATAAATGCATAACAAGTATATACCCGTTCACCAATAAATCCAGGAACTCCGGTTTCTCCTCTGAAATGACCCCCCTTAGAAAACAAACAAACAAATATATATTTCATAGTTAATAGAATTGTTATTAAATAATAAATTTTTTACAGTACAAAGGGAAATGTGAGCAAAAAGCTCTATCCTTGTTGACTGAAGTGTAAAGGTGTGGGAAAGGTGTAGTAAGTCTTATGTTGTAATTTCTGAAGCCTATATTAAATATCTAATAGGCATTGTATATCACACTGCAAGTTATAATGGAGCTGCCCAGACTACTGTAATGCAAAAACAAAGGCCTTTATTAAAAATATTGTATATTTACTGTTTAATAAAGCAAGTATTGACAAAACACCTTAACACATGTCAGGCAGGCTGAATAAATGTGTTCCACATTATAGGCTATAAATGAATTTATAAATGGATTATGAAGTTCCCCTTATCTATACATATAATAAAACCGTAAAGTTGTCATGTCTATACATTGAAGATATTTGCCAAAAAATTACAGTGGAACCTCAGATAGCGAGTAACGCAGTTTATGAGTGTTCCGCAAGATGAGCAAAGATTTTTGCGAGAGAAAGGCGAGGGAAGGGGCTAATTACACACACACACACACACACACACACACACACACACACACACACACACACACACACACACACACACACATACACGGCGCCTGCGCGCACAAATGGAAACAGTTATCTGTCTAGATTTATTTTAACTTTTTTAAAGGTAAATGCAGGTTAATTTGTTTTATTTTTACTTTATATTTTGTATACATTTCTTTTTATGTGTTTATTTTTTGGGCTATGGAACGAATAATTTGAGTTTTCATTATTTCTTATGGGAAAATTCTATTTGGTTCATGAGTGTTTTGGAATACGAGCCTGCTTCCGGAACGAATTATGTCTGTCTCTTTGTCTGTCTGTTTGCACATGCACCATGTTAAAAAATTAATGAACGAATTTTAATGGGAAAGAGATTCACAGGTAGAGAAGATATGCTAATTTGAATGGATTTCAATAGAAAATGCCCTTATATCATAAAAATATACCTTGGAAAAAATATTCATCTCAAAATAAAATGGATGGCGCTGTACATAAGTGTGCATAACAAAGTTGTGGGCACATATAGTTTAGGTTTATAAAAGTAACTACTGAGCCAATGTAGAATTTTGCCTGTTTTTTATTTAATGATTTTATATGTAATTTTAATTCATTTAAATAGATTCAATTCCATTTTTTAATGGATAAACTAGTGTGAAAGAGTTTACTACCCTAGCTGTTACTCCATTCACATCAATCAGCCATAATAGCACTGCCAGTTCAATTGAATAACATTTCTTAATAATTATATACCAATCAATTGGTGACAGGATCATGGGCACCCAGGGCTCATTTGTACCTGGGCGACAAAAACTTTGTGTTCCGATCCCACAAAATCAGAACATTCAGTTTCAGTAAATTACAATCTGCAGTGTATGGGGTTTTGCAGGCAAAGAGCTCAGGCTTGTTGATCTGGACTCCAAATTCTTCAGATTAAATTCAAATAAGCATCCACAGGATGTTCTGTCTTGCAACTTTACAGAATAGCCTTTACAGGATGTGCTGCTAATGTTGTGGTGCAAGACACCACGGCACACCTTCAGAGGTCTTGTGGAGACATGTCTTGAGGAGTTAGAACTGTTCTGGTGACACAAAGGGAAACCTAAAACCTGGGTGGTTTTAATAGTACTGCTGATAAGGTTACGGTTAATCATTGTATGCATATTAAGCTGATAATTAATAAACTTGGTGACACTGAATGGGAGCACTTTTAATAAAAATGCACTATAGAATATATGAATGAGTAATTTTTGGTATTTATATAAATCTATGAACTGATTACCATACACTTAACCTTATTCAATAGCTCATAACTGTAATTACAATGGGGCAGCTATAATGGAAGAAAAACATTCACAGTATATTAATTATGGAAATTCTACTAAACACAATAATTATATACATATGCTAAACACATAATTACTTTATGTGCATAAATCCATATATGGATACCACAAATTCTTGTAAAATTATATTTTCTACAAAAGCACAGAACAATGACAGCAAAACTAAAAAATCTTTAGCTCATATGATCTTACAAGCACAAATTTATAAAAATACAGAAATGTAATAATGGTTATGCAAAATATGAAAATTACTTTTTAACAGTTCGTGAAAGGTATTATTTTAACATTAATGGATAGTAATTGAGGCTACACTATTAAAACATTTAGAAACAAAGGCAGGGATAGGTGAGAGACGGGCGATCATGTGAAGAAGATAAAGGGTGAGGATCATAGTTGTTCGTAAGTCCACTGCATGACATTTTGGGTTTTGTTTCAGTGGAGAGAACTAAAGAAAAGAAATGTCCAAGTGAGCTCATTAATAATGAAACACCGATGTGACTTACCAAATCTCCTGGTAAACCTTCCTCCCCTTTCTCTCCTTTAGGACCCTGTGAATGAACAAATGAGTAATTATTCTAATAAACACACAATGAACTACAGGTTTTTAAATTATTTTTAGACACATGACTGACCTGAATGAGGTCTTTTAACTCGTCAGTTAACGTTCCTGGTGGCCCTGGATCTCCAACATCCCCCTGTGGTTAAAATAAATATTGCAGTTCCAGTGGTTAAAATAATCACTAACTTCCTGATCCACATCATACCCTTACAGTCTAGAGGGCAGTGGTGATATATTCATATTACCTGATATCCTTTTTCTCCTTTGTGGAATATAGTTGGATTGCCCTGCATAAATATAACCAAGAATCTGTACTGATATCTTAAAGAAGTTATAGCAAGTTATGAATCACTATTTTTCAGTGTCTATAGCCTACCTTTGGTCCTGGAAGTCCTTTATAACCCTTTTCACCCTAGAGTGGAGAGGAGTATAAGAAATGGACAGCTTGGATACAATACATGTACAGTATCTGAGAGTGTAAATGAAATAATACTTCAAACTCACCTGGGCACCAGTGACACCTGGTCGGCCTGGATACCCTCTGCTTCCAGGAGGGCCCTTAGTTTAACAAACAAACAAACAAACAAATGAAGAAACATTTAACAATAACTCTGAATGGCACCTCAGAACATAGCCTTTACAAAAGGTTAGGTGAACTTTTGTCTCTTTTTGCCTGTCTTACTATTTGTCTGTCTGTTTTTACTGCATCAAGTAAGAACTACAGAATGAATTTTAATGGTGAAGAGATTCACAGGAAGAGAAGATATGCTTATTTGAATAGATTTCAATGGAAAAAGCCCTTATATCATAAAAAAATCAACCTTGGAAAAATTATTGATCTCAAAATACAATCGTACAGATGGCGCTGTACATGCATAAAAAATCTAGTTTATGTTCATAAAAGTAACTACAAACAAACAAAAGATAAACTAAGAAGCATTTAACAATAACTCTGAATGGTACCTCTGAACATAATCTTTAGAAAAGGTTAGGTGATTTTGAACTTACTGCAGGTCCTATAAATCCCGATCCTCCTTGATCACCCTAAATTATAAAGAAGGAAGATAACAGAATAACAATATTTTATTGCAAATACTAATATCGCAGTATTGAGAGTAGCTTGTCGAATCAATTCATTTCAGTATATAAAGCAGTGATATATTTTAGTACTCCTTGTTCGTAAACATTTCTCCTATCTTGAATCCAAATATAAATATATATATAATCTATAAATAAATTATCACCCGAAATCTCTCAATGTAAACGCTAATCTCCAGGGGATCCCCTTTCTCACCCTTCCTGCCTGGCCATCCCTGTGGAGGAATTAAGAAGAAAAATGGGAATAGAGACAGAGACGATTATATAAGGTTGTGAAATACAAAATAAAATTTAGACATCATTAATTGACATCTGACACCAATTGACTGTTCGTTCTAGCCAAAATGAATGCAATCTGTGTACATTTTCTCCAGGAGAACCACTATATCCATCGAGGCCAGGGTTTCCAGGATCTCCCCGAGTTCCATTACAGCCATCAGCACCAGGTTTTCCTCGAGAACCTTGCTGCCCTGGGTGACCCTGCATAGATGAGAGGTTAGAAAGTCAAAATGTGATACACATCTGTAATGTAAGACATATTGTTTAGACTGTAACATGTGGTAAAGTGATCAGGGACGGTTTAAATGTGACAGTCACCCAAAAATGTGTGTGTGTGTGTGTGTGTGTGTGTGTGTGTGTGTGTGTGTGTGTGTGTGTGTGTGTGTGTGTGTGTGCATATGTGTATGACTTACTGGAATACCATCTGCTCCTGGAAAACCTGGACTTCCTATCATTCCCTACAAAAACAAAAAAATATGCAATGGGATAAACTTATTTGTTAGCTAACACAGTTTTACTTCACCAACAACAATAATATTTAAAATTTAAATAATTTTAGAAGGATATTATATTAAGCAGGCTAAAGTCATACCCACCTGAGACCCTTTAGGCCCTGTAATGCCTTTTCCCCCTGAGTCACCCTTCTCTCCCTTAAAACCTTGCAGGCCAGGTTCACCTGCACGTCCTAGAGGCCCAGAAGGGCCCTGAGGGCCAAGAGGACCAGGCTGGCCCTATAATTGAGAACATTACACTCAGGTTTAAGTACTTATAGTGCAAAAATAAAAAATATATAAATAAAAAATATATATATAAATCAGTCATGTGAAGAAAAATAAGATTGAATATATTTAAAGGCGGTGCAGTTATAAATTATATTGGTAATTGTTATGGATAAAAAGAAATCTGAAACCTTATCAATAGAAAGAGAAAATAGGCTATAAACCTGTATCCTGAATTTTCTGAGGATAATGAATGAAATAAATATAACAACACCACAAAAGTGATTATGTATATAATTTTATAGGTGTGTGTTTTTGTAAAATGAAAGAAATTTTTTTTGTTGTTGTTGGAATCTATAACATTTACATAACATTGACAAGATTCCTCAATAATTCCAAATGAAAATATTGCTTTTAGATAGATAGATAGATAGATAGATAGATATACTTTATTGATCCCGTGAGGGAAATTATTGTGTTACAGCATCAGCAGGTTTGCAGCAGGGGGGAGGGAAAAAAATGCAAACTGGCATTTCAAAATAATAAAAAGAGATAAAATGTGCAAATTGTCAGTGTATGTAGGTGTGCATAAAAGTGACTGAAAAAAAATACAATTGACAAATTGTCAGTGTATGTATGTGTGTCGTAAAGTGACACTGAATATTGTCATTATTGTCATCTGTTACATAGCGGTGAGTCATTGTACAGTGCAATGGCGAATGATAGGAATGATTTCCTGAACCGTTCTTTGTGCTGCCTCTGTATGGGATCATCTAGTGGGTGGGATGGATTTTACATGATTTACAGGAGTTACACTGTCTCCAACCTGTCAAGTTTGTATCCAATTATGTGTTTAGCCTTTATTTATCTTGCCTGCATCCCTGGCATTGATTTCCAGCCGACCACAGCACTATATTTTAGAGCATTTGTAAACCAGTCTGTAAAAACCCAGCTTTTTTGTTATTCATTCTTTTGTACATAAAAATATATATTATGATATGATGTGTAGATGTGAATAAAAAAAATACCTTAGCTTGGTTTTTAAAGACTGGGTCACGGTTATCGTGAATACCACAAAGAAAGCGAGTTTATATTTAAATGAGTTCCACTGTACTTGTATTTACATGGAATGACCCTGATTTTCAATCACAGTATGCTCTCCACTCATCTTGCACATTGCTGTTGTACCTTTATGCCACTCTTAGGGCAAAAATTCAAGCAGCTCAGTTTTATTTGATGGCTTGTGACCATCTTTCTTCCTCTTGATTGCATTAGGTCTTCAGTGAGGTTTAGATCTGAAAATTGGGCTGGCTATTAAAGGGTTTTGATCTGGCAGTCCTCCATCCACACTTTTAATGACCTGGCTGAGTGGTAAAGAGCATTGTCCTGTTGGAAAAACCAATCCTCAAACTTGAGGAACATAGTCAGAACAGAAAGAAGCAAATGTTCTTCCAGGTTATCCTTTTGTATGTGACTTGATCCAAGCATCATTCACATTACACATCTGCTCCAGTCTAGCCTTGCTGAAGTACCCTAAATTTAAATCATTATTTATCCTCCTCCACATTTCACAGTTGGTGAGAGACACTATGACTTGTAGGCCTCTCCAGGTCTTCGTCTAACTGTAAAATGACCAGTTGATGGGCAAAGCTGAAAAATGGGTGCATCAGAAAAGATGACTTTCTTCCAGTTCTCTACAGTCCAATTCCTATGGTTTCCTTATACAAATCCTAGCCTTCAAATATTCATCCCTGTGAGTAGAGATTGGTTTTCACCCTCTGCCAGGATGTAGTTTTGTGGCCCCAATGTCTGCTGCTTGACCTTGTACTTGTGTACAGCCGTCTTCGAAAGTTTAGGGATGTAAGCAACCTGTTGCTCACTGTATCCCAGTGCCAGTAAAGGCAGAATTTAACTCTTCTTTTCTTGGCAGAGTCAATGGCTATTTTTTAAATCTAGCTGGTCACACTTCAGGAGGAGAGTGATAATCACAGCAGTGTTTTTTTTATATCCTCCTCATTAAATGATTAAAAAGATTTGATTCAAGTAATCATCTAATCAGTGACTTGTAAAATAATATAATATAATATAATATAATATAATATAATATAATATAATATAATATAATATAATATAATATAATAATGCTTGTGTGGGAATTCAACACACACTGGAATGGAATGGTTGTCATAATTAAAAGTTGTACTTAAATATATAAAACATTTTGCAGTATATATACATTACACAATTATGCTTTTTGTCATTTTTATTATCTAAATATCTATCTTATTGATAATCACTAATATATATATATATATATATATATATATATATATATATATATATATATATATATAAAATAACTAATATGGATATATTACTGTTATTATATGTGTATTCATATACATATGAAAAAAAAGTACTGTAACGTGTTACATTGTTGTGTTTGTCATGTAGCTCTTTTGCACATTTGCACGTGCACTTTGTTGTCTATTGTGTATTTTTTGTATAGAATTGATAGTTTTTTAGGTTAACTTAAAAATGTAAAAATGTAAATCTGTCATATCTGAGCAAGTCAGCTAATTAGATCTCTTAGTTAGCTAGCTGGTTCCGTTAAAGCGTGTTGTTAACTTATGTTGTGATGTTAATTTATGTTGTGTTGTTAATTTATGTTGTTGTATATATGTAGCACCTTGGTCCTGGAGGAACGTTGTTTCGTTTCACTGTGTACTAAACTGTATATGGTTGGAATGACCATAAAAGACTACTTGACTTGACTTGACTTGAACACTAGATGGCAATATTCACATACACTGCTTATGCTCTGTGTGGCCATGCAATGCTTTCCAAGAGTGAACCACATGGAAAGTTGCTATTTCTAAGCTCTAATCATACTGTGGTGTATGATTGGAGCTTAGAAATAGCATACATAGGTGGTTGAGCCTTATTCACACTAGCATATTGTTTTGGTTGATTTATAAAACACAACAGAGATGCTGGTACCATTACCCTTTTCTTGTTGTGACTTTTAAAAGACTTTGCAAAAAAGTGACCTTAATATTACCCCGTTTATTTCTAATCCTGATAGAAACTTTTGATACTAAGATCACAATATTGCCTACTGTCTGTTGTAAACATATCAGAATAGAGTTTTAAGATTCTATATGTTACAGTATATATATATATATATATATATATATATATATATATATATATATATTAATATGAGGACTGTACAAAGTTTTAGAGTGTCCACTTTATGCTGCAGCTAATCATCAGCAGCCAACTTAGTCACAGGCCAAACTAATGTCTTCTTACTTTGGTGTGATAGCTAAATACAATCCACTGTCATGACCAGTTACATGATTTAGAACAAAACACAATTAAACCTTTTATCTCTTTCTGTCATTTAAACTAGTGCTAAGTATGGGTAAGTATTATCTCAATGCAAGCCTTTAGTTATCCCATTTAATTTATTATTTCATTCATGTCTTTTTGTCTAGATTATGGTAGATCCGGACACAGTCCCAAGAATACTTGTGTGTGGCATAAATACACTCTTGGGATTTTAGTTCCTTGGAGCACACTATGCACACACATTAATACCTAAAGCAATTTAGAATGACCAATAAACTATATGTTTTAGTACTGTAGGTGAAAGGAAACCAGATAACCCAAAGAAATCCCCCTAGACACATAGTTGTACCCTGAAGTCAGTACTGAAATGGGAACCAAGGAGCTGTGCGACAGCAATGCTACTGTACTTTCTGTGCCACCAAGTTTCCCCTTTACTGATACTGTAGCTATTTTTTTAGAATGACTGTATCTGATGTGGGGCGTTGTCTGTGTCTTACCAGTGCTGTTTGCTAAATCCCATTAATTATTCCAGTGAAACTCCTGAGTGATAAGAAATGTAAAGTAGAGCATCTGTCACAGCATAACTAAAGAGAATGAAGAAGTGAAGCTGCTGCAACTCATTATAGTGTATAACCACAGGGGAAAGCTGATTTTTGTTAAATACATATGAAGAATTGTTAGTGTGCCCAGGTCTGTAGTGGATCCTATGTGTTGAGACTTGCATTGTACTCTGTGATGGAGCTGAAATAGCTCACTTCACTGACATCTACACTGATAGCCAGAGCTGCTATCTCAAATGCACACTTGAAACAGTCTGTCTACATCTGCTCCTGCCAGAATATGGGCACATAGAGAAAGATTAGAGTGTAGTTAGGACCAAAGGGAAAAAAGCTATGTGTGATGAAAGGCATAGAGTCTTAAAGAAGAACTCTAGGGGTAGCAATGGGGCAGATTTGTTTCAGCAATAAAACAAATATACCATTACTTTAATCCATACTGACTAAATGCTGCATGAAGCCTCATTATATAATAAAAAGTCCTCAATTAAAGTTCAGGTTTGGTTGAACTACAGATTTTGCAAGATCCTATGCACAGAAGTCATACAGATTTTTTTTTAATACTATCCTTGTATTTTATGTTCTATTATGCTCATTCACTTCACTGTATAAGAATGATAGGAAATCGGATAATCATGTGGAACCTTAGTGTTTTTTTTTTTTTTTTTTTCCCCTGAGGTTCAGTTGTAGCTCAGTGATTAAGGCATTAGACTATGGTTTGGAAGGTCCCAGGTTCAAACCCTATGACCACCAAGTTACCACTGTTGGGGCCTTTAGCAAGACCCTTAACCTTCAACTGCTTGGATGTATAATGAGATAAAAAATTAAGTCACTCTGGATAAATTAAAAAAAATATTGTTAGACTCTATGAGAACTCATGTTTAGATCCAAGCCACAAATTCCACTGTCGCTCAAAAAGCAGGACACAAAGTAAATGCAAGTAATTCACAAAGTTATCATATAAATAAAGAATATTGATAATAGTATGCTTTAATTCTGAAGGATTTTTAAACATATTTAAAGAGTAAATAAGCTGAAAGTCATTTGGAGTGATGAATAACAGGGTCCCTGGGAGCACATTATGCCACTCTGGGGTTCTGACCAGGAGGTCTGGATCATGTCCAAAACAAAAGACGCTGTTCCCCCTACGGCAAAAGTTGCAACAAATCTACCGAAACAACCATGAATATTTTCTTTCCCAAGGAAAAGCTGTTTAATATATTACAAAAGTTTCATCATAATTGGTGACCTGGAAAAGGTCTTATGCTTAAATTGCTACTCATATTTCAGTGGCCGATGGTAAATTCTTTACTTGAAAGTAAATCCAGTCGGCAAGGATATTTTTCATAGGAATACTGAAACCTCAAATCAAAATGATAGACAGTATGCATGCATTGTGTACATACTGAGTGACTGATTAGAGTGTTAAAGTGCGAAGTACTTCTTAAATATGCTTATCCTTATGTCACTCTAGTCAATGCCACCTGGGAATTTGTTTAATAAAAACAACTTAAAAGGGGAGTGCTGTGGATGTTGGTTTTGACAGGTCGCCACTGTTAAAATACTTCTGCTAGTATGAACACAGGTTTTCTGTGCTCACACAAACACCAGGATTTGAGGTTTTCTCATGATGCCAGTAGTAACACCAAGTTTGTGCATGAACTGAACTGAATCATCGCAAATGGAGAACTGGAGAGCCTTCAAACCTGGGAATGTTTTGACTGTCTTTGCCCAAAGATGTGGACATGCATCATGTGTATTAATATAAAAGCGTGTAGATTAAAATGAAGTCCAAACACTAGGCCCTGATCCTTTGTAGTTTTATATCTCTACCATACCTAACAAACTGTTTATGTGGGCTTTGTCACAAGATCATATGCCTTATAGATGCCCTCTGCTTGTGTGAATTAAAGGATACAAGAGGTTTATGCAATTAACTCCATATTCTCTAATATTCTTCTGGTTTGTTTGTCTCCAAATTACTAAATGAGTTTGTTAATTTAGTTTAGGTTATCTGTAACTCTATAGCAACAACTTACCTGAGACAAAGGTCTCTTTTAGTATCTGCCAGTGATAACTGTGATAACTGATCTGATGTCAGTGTGTGAACAACAGTATATGCCAACCTGCCCTGCTCATTTTAGTGTTTTTCCAGCCATATCACAGTGATTCAATTCAGAAAAGGCTATTAATTAACTGACTAGTTAAATCAGGTGTGCTGGGAGCTGAAAACATGTGCTGGGCAGTTGGTTCTCCAGGACCAGAGAACCACTGCTATATAATACCACAATGCATTTAGTTCTAAACTCACACAAACCCCCCCCCCCCCCCCCTATAAAAAGAGGGAATCTGGTTATTGTGTCTCTCATGTTTAGGCACTCAGTATTCGTTCAATGTTGTGTTTCTATCTGCTTTCTTTTACTTAGAACGGGAGCCCAGACCATGTGACTTAGGTTCAACACCATCAGATGTAGTAGACTTCAAACCCTCAGATTTACAGAGTACAACACACACACTCAGATCTCAGATCTATGAGACATTATCTATGATCTGTCATTTCTGGATCTGAAACCTGACAGATTTATAGTATGTTACCCCAAACTAAATAGAACAAAGAGGATTCAGGGGAAAAGAGTATGATGAAAGTTACACATCGATATACAGTAAAAGGAACATCCAGCAATCAGCAGGGAAGCAAAAACGGCGCCAAACCTAATCACACGTAACGGAAGGGAGTGGGCTACTGTATGGCACTTAATTCCTCTAGAAAATGTAGACGAAATGCTTAAAGAGGGTGTGGCATGGGGTGATTAGTCAAGTCATAGCTGTGGAAAGGCTGTAAGTATACAACATATATCATCATGGTAAGGGTGAACTCTCAGCGCTCTCAAATTCAGAGAAAACACTCACAGGCCATTTCCTGTTCCTCTTACGCTCTTTTAGTCACATGTTGTTCTTTCCTTTTCACATAAATCTTTTGCCTTTTGATATCTCACCCCATGACCTCATCAGGTTTCTCTTTCAGGTTTCTCTTTCAAGACAACAGTATTGTCTTGCTCTTACAACCAGGTCACCTTTTCGCTGTATACTACCAGAATTCTATCAACTCTTCTTCCGTTGGATAATCAAACAGGAATTTGTCTAAGGGATAAAAAAAAAGAAAAGAAAAGAAAAACAGCATGGCAGGTCTCAGCAAGGAATCTTTAATGTATAAGATGAGTAATGAGTAGTAAAGACTAGTAATAAAACAATAATAAAATAACTAATCAACCCAAAACTAAATAAAACAAATAAAACACACTTAAATTAGGTTCTATAATCTGCACTTTTGTGAAATTTGTAATTTAATTACGTAATGTGTGCTTAGTTAATCTGCTTTTATTTTTTGCTCCAAAGGCATTTTGAGCAATAATTCATATTCATACGAAGTCAGTCCCTTCTTGTGCGTCTTTACAAACATTGAAAAACATACATTAAAACCAGGAGATGTTATTTATCTGTGTAATCACCTGACATGACTTGCAGGAACCTGTAGTCTGAGCTAGAAAGAAATCAGCCTCGCTTCTTCATATCATTCCATTTGCTTTTTAAATTTACAATCTAGTTTTAATTAAAGAGTGTATAAATATTTTATAATGCATTTACAATACTTTAACTATACAATCTGAATAATATGTGAAAGGTTATCTCCAGTCCTAGTATACAGTGCCTTGCAAAGATCCAAATGTTCTTCCTCCCAGCACACACAATTCAGCTAATGAAGCCTCCTCAGTTCATTACCAGGATGATGAGGAGTGTTTAGAGCACAGAAAGTGTGCAACTGCCTCTTAACGACTAGAGTTATTGCCGGCGAGTAACAATGAATTAAACAATTAATAAATGTCATTAAATAGATAATCTTATTATTAAATAAGTCAAACTTTCATTATAAGTGCTATAAGTTAATCTTATTGAACCTGACCAAGGGACGCTGTTTGCCTGGAGTTCTGCATGTTCTCCGCATGTCCACATAGGTTTCCTTAAATTTTTTTATGCTTTATGCAATAATTATTCATGGATTCATCGATACCTAATAGACAATTAATACCTCAATGTTTTTTTTTGAGTAGTGCCGTAAATGCACAGCAGCATGTCACTGGCCGGTGTTAAACCAGTGTTAAATTTTTTTATTTATTCTGCTCTTTAATTACATTTGATTTGACTTAATTAAGTTAGAATTAATCTCTATTCAGTTTCCCTATGTACCATTTATTCCAGTGCAACAGATGTAACACGTCAATGTGCGTTCCAGAAACGTGAAGAACAGACTATTCTATGTAATCCAGGCAAATTCCAGGTTTCCCTGTCGCACATGTGTGAGAGCAGTAGACTGTTCCAGGAAAGCGATCCAAGCGGTAGTGTTGTATGCCTTAGTCCCGGATCTTATTAGTCATAGAAGCTGCTTTAAAACCCCAAAGCTAGCCTGTATGTTCCTTACGCCCCCACCCAGATACACATGCTGTCCCAGAGCACCACAGCACTGGCGTGGGAAACTGAAGGGGAAAAAACAGAGAAGGAAAGAAAGAGAGCGAGAATAAGACAACAGGAAAAACAGAAATGGGCCTACTCGTTCCTTTAGTATCTGGACTGTAAATGGACTGTGAATGTATTGCAGCTAGTGTGCGTTAAGGTGATGAAATGATGACGGACATGCTGGCATCTTTCAGCTTCTAGCCAAGTAAAACATCAAACATAACAATCTAGAGCATTCTAAGATTACTGCATTCCCTAAACCACAGATATGTGTATGTCCAAATGCTTTTTCAGGAGATCTTTAATAGGTAACATTTCTAGCTTTCCAAACTTTTTAAGCTAGTACATTTCATATCATAGCCAAATTGTAATGACTAGATGATTGGGTCAAAGCATCTTTAAAACCACATGTTTTGGTTGTATATGTAAATGATCAATAATTTTTATTGAATATTTAATTATATCATTCTGATCATCAATATTTAATATTTAATATCATGCATTATTCCTTGGTTCATATATAAAAGTTAGCAAATTTGTGATATTGACCATGCTAACTGCTTTGTACAAAAGGTCAGATTTTTCCCATGTGCAATCTCATCAATTAAAGCATTAAAGGAATTAAACCTCCCATCATTCAGATGGATTAACTCTGTAATTTGTGCAAACAGTTAAAAGACACTACTTTTACTTAATTTGTTGTCAGTAATGTCATGTATAATGAAACATGTATAAAATTAGCAAAGAATACAAGATAGAAGCATTTTCACAAGTGGTCACAGACTTTGTGACCGCATTGCATTTACACTGTCTGCTACTTGAATGTTATAGTGGTTATAACAACAGTCAGGCAGTAGCACTGGACCAACTCAAGTTGCTATGAAAAAAAATTAAATTGGAAAAAAAATGCTTATATTTGATGTTAAAATGGTAAATAAGTGATTTTTGTCAAAATGCAGTACATATGCAAATAATGTCTGACGGTCTAAGCAGTTCTTAAGTTCTTTATCTACCAGTTCCTATTTTTGTTTGAAATCTATCTACAGGTCTTAACTCCTTATAACTCATTAACTTAACTTTACACATGGCTCATTTGACCATTTCATAAAATTAATAAACTCATACAACACTTTTGGAAGAATTGTAGAATGTATAAGCTACAACTCTGGTAATAGATTACTGCCTTTTCGCTCCCTGCTCCCAACATACTTGATTCAATTAACCAGCCAAATAACTGGGATTAAAGTATTGGGAGCAAGGAAACAGTACTCCAAGACCAGGGTTGGGAACCCAGGAAATACAGGGAGTTTTTAAAGAGGGGAGTTTTACATTTTTTTAAAGAGGCAGTAATGGGCAATACACATAAAGGAACTGTTAGATCACCCTTACATGATAATTAAGTAATTAGCTATGTCACTAATTATGGTATTTATATGATTACAAAATTTTGCGATAAACAAAAATATGTGACATTCTATATAAGGTCCCCATTAGGCTGACATTTGGTTGACCCTAAGGTAGCCTTTACATTCTATAAGATAATAAACTTTCTCCTGTCGTAGGAGTCACAAGAGGTCAAGAGCCACGTGAAGCAAACAACAAGCAACAATGTCGTTCAATGTAAGAAATGTGTACTGTCATGACTGAGACAGTAGATACCAATAAAAGTACTTTAAAAAGTACTTTAAGGTACTATAATTTAAGTAATAAATTTTTTCCATCCTACAGTAAATTAGTTATAAATGAAAAGTCCTAAATATTACAAATACAACTGTATTTTGGGTCAGAAATTATCCTGAGTGTGGCACACACATATAGAAGCTACCAGTACCACAAATAGCTGAACCAGTAGACATCCTGTGCTCATTTGCCTATAATGAGTTTTGGCACTGAGAACGCCCTGAGAGCTGTCCAGCTCCTCTTTGTCTTTAAATGGTAAACTACAGCTTCGGTTTGTTCAGAACCCCACTGGGTGCCAATAAACACAGAGTAGCAGAGACAAAAAGCAAGACAGCAATAGAAGAAGAAGGAGAAATGGAGTGTGAGGAAGTCCAGAGCCACATGCATGTGTGAAGAGAATGTTAGTGCCCATGCTAACAGACAAGCAGAGACTCAGACGAACACAAAAACCCATATAAAGTCACATTCAACCCTGTTCAGGTCATCACAGTTTCCACAGCAGTTTAAAACAATCAGGATATCCATATCAGGAACTGACTAATGCTATATATTTTGAGAGGACACGTTTAAAAAGAAGACATCTACTGCTAAAAATACAGCTACTTCATTTTTGCAAGTTTGTTTTTTTCCCTAACAGACCGTATGAACTACAGTAAATTGCTTTTAGACAGAAATCTTTGAATAAACAATGTCAGGTGTAGAACATACAGTAAATCTAAATCTAGTTCAAGTATGTGATCTCTCATGGGTAACATAAGGAAAGACTTCAGAAAACAAAATTATGGGAAACTCCATGACCTTATCATCTAAAATCAAACATACCGTGTATAAAAACTTTTTGGCCCCAGGGGTCAGCATGTCAGAGTATATGTTTAAAAAGTCCTGTTGGTTCAGATTCAATATGAGTCTCAACAGACAGCTGGTTCCCATATCTCTACATGGATATTGTGCAAAATATGTCTGGAATATGGGAACGCTGGATGTGAGAAACGTGACTCATCCTGATCTTGCTTCTAATTCAGACAGTCTGCCTGTCTGTCTGTCTGTCTGCCTATCTATCAATTTCTGCCAAACAGACATTTAGTATATTATAGAAAAGAAGAAATGTCTGTTTAAGCTTTCCAATAAATTGTTCATTTAATACATATCTGGGAATTTTGTACCTGTGTGCAAAGCCTTTGAAGTATGGTCATATTTACATTGATCCTAAAGATGACTATTTCATAAGCACAACACCATGGGATCACTGGAGCAAAAAAACGTTTCACATCTGCATGTGGTATTTTTAAAGGAAAACCCAGTTGGGGGACTGAAGTTGGTTTTACCATTCTTTCACAGGCGCTCTTTATTTAGCCTATGACTTAAAATCCATGAAAAAAAAGACCATAAAATATCTGCTCTTTGAGAAATGTGACAGTCCAAATAAATTTGTGGTGGTGGTGGGGGTTTCTCTCACACAGTTGCACCGAATAGCCCCATGATTTTCTCCCTATACATGCTGTTTATTCCCAATGACCTGTTTACAGGGTACAGGATAGGCAGGGGGGGGGGGGGGGGGGAGCAGAGTAACGGCCATGGTTTGGTTTGCTAATTCAGTAACGGATATCTCTCATTTGGGAAGTCCTGAGTCTAAACAGGAAAAATGAGGAGAGAGGAGAGAATGACAGGCAACATGTGGGTGTCTTTTGACCTCCTGAGTCAGAGACTATTCTGTCCTGTTCAATCTCTTGATTATATGATAACTATAAATCTGAGTAAGGACATTCAGCTCCCAAAAGATTAATGTCTTCCCTAATAGAATTGTGTTGCAATTATATTACTGGACCAGTGTTTCGTCTTTTTACAATAAAAATTAGCTCATGAAAATTGGTGAATTTAAACTTCGTTTTCAGCACGGGCAATATATTTCTTGGACCTGATACTTCTAAATCAAAATCGTAATGGGAGAATGCCATGGGTAATTCCACTGAGGGTGGCAAATGTGCAGTTGTTTTAGAGTGCTCCAAAATCTTTGCAAGATGTGCAAAATGTGATGTGACTAAACCTCTATGGATCTACTTAAAAACTATTCACAGAGGGCTGCTTTATAAGAGACTGTGTATGATTTTTGTACCATATCTGAAAGTACTAACAGGCCTATGATCTTAAAGTTGGATGAGGCATGGGTACATGTACTTTCTGTAGTGATTTTGTGGAGTTAAAACCAGCAACCCACACTAAACCACAAATATTTTCTTACTAAAACATAGCTTTTTATTGTCAGGTTAAAACAATATAAATAAAGCGTACGATTTCCAATACAGTCCTCTGCAAATCATTATGTATTAATTCATCAATCTATTCATCCTAAGTAGTAGTTTTATCCATAGCTGTGGTGGATATGGAGCTACTCCACAGAGAATGTGGCATACTTTCAAATTCATTAAATGCTGTTTTAAAATGATTTGGTTCTAAAATATGGCAGTTAAAATCTTGTAACTGAATATAGTTATGGTAGTGAAGAGGTTTTGAAATAAACGGTTGCGCAGAGATTTTTTTTCAGTCCTGCACCGGCTTTTTGCTTTGAGGCTGAATTCTTTTCTCTCCAGGGCATGTATTCTCTACACTGTGAACCGGTGTTTATGCTCCTCTCATTATGTTTAGACTTCACCATAATTAGTCCACCACACGTGCAAAACCATGTGCCCCAGTCTGCTGAGAAGGATGAGCATGCTCAGACCAACAGAATAAGAGCCACAACCCAAACTGACTGAAGCTTTTTCTATGCACAGCAATAAAACATCCACTTGTGTTATTAAAATTGAACACTGGTATCTAAATGTCCTGTAAAAGAATAAGAAATAAGGTAGAGCTGTTTTTTAAGTGTTGAAGTCTTCAAAATTTTTGCAAGATCAACACTCATTATTCATAAAAATGTGATGTGACTATACCTCCATGCAAAAACTATTAATAAATGGCTACTTTATGAAAGGCAGTGTATAGTTTTTGTAACATCTCTGGATGTTATGTGTACACATGCATACATGTGAATCTGAATGCACGAGTACTGGCTAGGGCCTCCTGTATCCCAGGGGTCTTTGAGGCCAGCCACCTGTGTTGTTGCCTCAGAATTCAGGAATGGACTGTTTGTGGTCCTGCATAGAGAGAGAACAGGGCCCAGCTGCAGTGTGAAAGAACTTCACACTACAATATGAGAATGAAAAACTGTAAAAAAAAAAAAGAAAAAAAAAGTGTTTTTCCCATTATCTCATATCATAATCTAAATTGACAGCACTGCCTATTATTGTTATTACTGTTACATAAGGAATCATGTAAAATCATGGAATCATCAAACACACAAAGCTTTGTACATCACATCACTGAGTGATTTATTTTTTATTTTTTGCACTAGCACAAGTTTTGGAATGAAATGTAGGGATTTATTGGAAACATTAAGCAGATGAAAAAAGCAGAAATGCAATCGTGATTCTACGAAAGCAAAAGGCAAAAAACTGAGCCAAGCAAAGTGCTATTTAAAGTATTCAAACTAACAGACATCAAACTTTAAAAGCTATCCAATAAACAGCAGGTTAGAAATCTGAATAGAGCATTACTAAGAGTGAATTAACGTTCTGTGTTCCATGTCATCAATCATGGAAAAGTCTGTTGTTCATTACCTGGATGCTGGTTCTGGAAATAATTCCAGAGTTTATGGACCCTAATGTCAGTGACAACACTGTATTCTAGGAATTGAAGTTTAATAAGGTGAATATTAATTTTATAGAATACCAGACAACTACATTAAAAATAGGTTTTTACTCACTCACTCACTCATCATCTATACCGCTTAATTCTGTATTCAGGGTCACGGGGGGGCCTGGATCCTATCCCAGGAGACTTAGGGCACATGGCAGGGTACACCCTGGACAGAGTGCCAATCCATCGCAGGGCACAGACACACACACTCATTCACACACTATGGGCAATTTGGGAACGCCAATTAGCCTAACCTACATGTCTTTGGACTGTGGGAGGAAACCGGAGTACCCGGAGGAAACCCATCAAGCATGGGGAGAACATGCAAACTCCATGCACACAGAGACGGGAATCGAGCCTGGCCGAGGATCGAACCCGGACCCTGGCGGTGCAAGGCGACAGTGCTAACCACTACACCACCGTGCCGCCCAATAGGTTTTTAATATATGTTAAATATTATATCAAAATCAATACTAAAACCTAGTTGACGGTTAAATCTAGGTGACAGTATATTAAAGATTATAGATCCTAGGAATAGTTAGCTAGCCAAAAGAAAACTTGAAAACAAGATCATTGCAATTTAAAACACATAAAAAATCCATGGTCTGTAACCAATGTAGTAAGCAACTGTGTGCAGAAACTCTCACTTTCTCATGGACAAACATGACTTCTCTCAGTCCAGCTGTTCTAAAGTCACTATGCATTAGCAGAACAAATCAACAATCTGGGCTTAGATCCAAATGTGGGCAAGCTAATGCCTGCCAGGATGTGCTTTCTGTTTTAAATCACTCAGGCTTACACGCTCGGACTGAGATCAAATGTTGTTCTGTCTATCACCAATCTGGTCAAACTCACTATTTCAAATCAGGAACAGCAGTACAACAATTACCTTGTCGCTTCAATTGTTCCACCAAAAAATTTGAGCTTATCAGAAAAGGGATGCTCCACCAAGAACCAAGCATAAATGTGATTTGAGTGAAATTAGCTCAGGGCTAGCCCCAGAGAGCACAGAAAGGATGTAATGAGAAGCATATGGTTTAATGATGGTGAACCAGATGTTGTGTTGAAGTTTCCCATGTACAGGTTTTAAGAGTGCATTTTAAGTATTTAAATGGACTAAAAGGTTAATATTGTATTTCATTGTATTGAAATTATTGTGTGTACTGTATGCAATAATAAATGTGACAATAATGAATTGCTTTCAGCACTAAGCTGGTTTACCAGGATATACAAACTCTCCATGCTCAATTGCTGCTGAGATGATTCCTAGAAATATAAGTAAGATTTGTAGTACAGTATCTCCTTTGAGGAAATCCATTAAATAAGGCTGCCAGTAATCTTCAGTGAAGTCATATGTGTGCCCTGGATGAATTGTGAAACTGAATAGAGCTGTCGGGAAGCACAGAAAAATGTGCGTTTTCACAATTGAGTGACAAAGGGACACATATCCACATTTTCTGTCCAGATATGAATACATATGACCACTAAAGCAAAGGGGAAAACAAAAGAGATAGGATGTGGATTTGCAAAAAAGGATGTGTAGAAATTCTCCTTTTATTACAGTTCACAGTCCTTGACTGTCTTTAAAATATCCCCTTCAACAAAATATGTCTTCTGTTTTAAAGAAGCAATCAATAGAGTACAATTAATCCACTAAAAAACACTTTCCTTCATGTGTTCTCCAACCAATCCCCTTATATTTAACTTTTTATGCAAAATGGGTAGAATAAAAGCAGCTCAGGTTTGGCTGGGAGCACAGCTAAGGCCATTAAAATGTATCCTTTATTGCAAAGCAAAGAGACTAAAATATCTATTTGGCTCATTGTAGGTCACTTAATAAAATACAAAAGCCTGTAACTCCAGGCTCAAACTGTGTGAAACAAGACTATGCAAGATAACAATGCACAGACGTTTAAAGACAGAACAAACAGATCACAGTGGTGCCATAAATGTGTTAGTTATTAGGCTAACACATGTTTAAAGACCTCATCTGCACCAAATAAATGGCATTAATCAAGTAGAACACTGAATGTTTCTGACTGTTATGCTTCTGGATGATTATACTAAACTGTACAGAGAGCAGTGACTCACATTTTCCTCTGCATCACTGAAGTCAGTATTACTCATGCTCTGACGTTTATTTACTGAAGTCATTCTTACTTGCTCACACTGCACTGGAAACCATTGGCCAATACTAATGACTACATTGGCTGATAATTTGTTTAAAGAATTTAAAGTAACTCTCAGGCAGGTTCAATACATTTTTGTATTAAACAGCTTCTGTATGATGCAAATGACATACAAATACTAAGGACATCAAAAATTAGCTAATTATAATTTAAACTGTTCACCTAAAGTCACAATTTAGGTAAAAAAATATGCATGTTTAATTGCGTATGCAAACTTGATTATACCTGAAGGTTAAAAAAAACATATACATATTATGGCATGCCATTTAGGAAAATACAACTTAATGAAAACTCTGAATATATTGAATGAAACTCTATATATATTGAATGGATTCTGAATATATTGATTGAAACTCTCTATATATTGAATGAACAGTGAGAATATTAAATGGATTCCGAATATATTAATTGAAACTCTATATATATTGAATGAAAAATTCTGAATATATTGAATGGATTCCGAATATATTGAATAAACCGTGAGAATATTGAATGGATTCTGAATATATTGATTGTAAACTCAATATATAAAAAAATAATTTAAAAAATGATTAAACTGAATATTGCAAGAGAATAGTTGTAGTTATTAGCAATGATAGAGTGGGTGATAGTGCAGTTGGTTTTACATGTGAAATTTCAATAGCAATTTTGATTGGTCATTTTTTGCAACTCAGTCTGTACCAAAGTGCATTCATTTTCATACATACCTTTACTATTATTATTATTATTATTACTTAAATAATTAAAAAAAGACCCTGACTCTCATTTAACAAATTATATGTTTTATTAGCACAAGAATTGTTTGTCATCATTTATTTTTACATGAACATTAATATAATTATTAATCAATGAAACAAACAAACAAATAATCCATACTGTAGCCCAACAGTGTAATATGTTTGATGTTCTGTGAGATCTTTCTCTGTAATCTTGTTGGGTCTTGGTCATGCACTTTTTAGACGGTCCCTTAGTGACTCCATCGCTATAAAGCGGCAGTAAGCAGCGTTTCTGAAAGGTTTAGCTCCAGCAGGCTGTAACAGGAGAAGATCTAAAAATCTATTCATTTGTAGTAGCTTCTCTGTCCACTCCAGATTAAGAAAATATGTGATTTGTCATTATTGTGTGTCTATTTCTCAAAATATTGAAGGAATAATCTTGAATGTGTGGCAAATGTCCAATATAAAACCAACTTCACGGCGGTCTGTGACCGGTGTTCCGCGGTGAAATAGCGAATAAATTTCTTCATCCGTAGTCTGATACTGAGTGCGGCTTGCGCCACCACTTTGGGTCGTACACGCACTCACCAATGTGTTGACCATCTCTCCATTTCTCAGAATTGCAGCAACCAAGTTTCTCGCCGACTCACTCATCCTTTCTAAAGATGGCGCTGTGTTTCGATGACGTCATGTTTCATTCAATATATTCAGACTTTTCATTCAATATATCAGTTTTCAATCCATATATTCCGAATTCATTCAATATATATATATTTTCAATCAATATATTCGGAATCCATTCAATATTCTCACGTTTCATTCAATATATTCAGAGTTTTCATTAAGTTCTCTCATGAATATTTTCCTAAACGGCATGCCATATATATATAAATATATAGCAAACCCATTAACTAGCAGCATTAATGCAGCAGAATTGTGGCCTAAACATGATCAACATACAGTAGCACTTACGTGTTTTTGTGTTTGGCTTTAAAATATTTGCTAAATCTACTTAATAGCGCAGAATACATGGCGCAGTAACAATTCATGATGATAAACATTGCTCCCACAATATGATTTCCCTTTCTGCTAGTTGGGGCAAGCTGGGCAAGCACCCTCCATCTGAGCACATAATCTGTCAGAGTGTCCCAAAAGGCTCCGTACATGGGGAAAATTTTTAATAGTTAGTATCATATATTTATTTTTCAGATAGCCTTTAAGAATGCATTTGACAAAATAAGAACACACTGGAGTCATTCCTGTTGCTGGTTTGAGAAACTTTTACAAGGTTTCATAGACTTTTACAGGAAACATGGCGATGAACTGTACATGACAATATTGCCAAATATTCTGGCAAAAGTCCATGAACAACCACTGACAAAGACTTTTGCAAAAGGTGAAATTTGAGAATTGTAAAGCCCTATTTTGGCTCATAAACATTGCATTACAAATAACATGTTCAACATGTTCAATAATCACAAATTGTTACTTGTTATGATGGATCTTAGCAAATTAAGGGCATAATGCTTTAAATGCATTAAATGTAGAAAAAAGTAAAATCCTGAGTCCAACAACATGACTGAATTATTCTTTTCTAACATATTTCTATTGATGAGAATCAGTTTGTTGATTTTATGGGGTTATTTATGCCAGTGCAATTCTTTTGAATGAACTGCCATTTGGCACGGAATTGTTCTGCTAACATGACATGTCCCGAGTCAAACATTATGGCACGCAATAAAAGTCTCATGTCTCTGAGACCATCTGTCTTCAACCCAAAAGCAGAATTAGAGCTGTTTATAGCACCATAAATGTCCAAGGGGAAATGTTCTTATTTTATTTCTATTTATCTCTAATCACTTCTTGTGTCTTGTGGTTCTCTCACACAAAGCTCCTCTTGTCCTTTAAACCTAAAAATGTAATGCTGAAAAGACTTATAAGCACTGTAAAGTCAGTAGCTGCATAGTTACAAAAATAGGTTGAGAAGAATGTCTTTGTCCCAAACCATACAAAATATACAAGGATATACAAGGATATATGGCAAGATCATGATATATGAACTGAGTATCTTGGGGAAAAGAAGACAGAAATGTGGGTTTTTAGATGGTGGTTTAATGTCTGGTATTTTTTTTTGCAGCTTTTCTTCTCTGGACGACAACTTATACAGATAATCATTTGGCTGCTAATACAGATACTGGTTTAAAGATTTAAAGATGTTTGAAAGAACTGATCCAATAAACAACAACTAAGGAAACCCACCAAGCATGGAGAGAACATGCAAACTCCATGCACGCAGGAACAAGTCTGGCCGGGAATCAAACCCGAACCGTGGAGCTGCAAGGCGACAGTGTTAACCACCTCACCACCGTGCAAGCCGTTAACAATTTAAATTAGTTTGTAAGAACATAAAAAATGACTAAATAGCGGATTTTTATAGCTATAAGTACCTTATAAGGATCTTAACAAAGTCCTAAAGAATTGCAAACGAAACCTTACATTTGCTACCGACGTGAAGCAAAATTACAATGATGCTGCTGACTATAAACATACAGAGGCTGGCCTCGACATTGGAGGAATGGTACACATGTCAGATGCCCAGTTGTTTAATGACAGTGAGCTGAAGGAGTGCATAGAGGACGGTACCATCATCTTTCCTCCACCAGAACCCTATTTTGAACCTTGTTTGAAGAAGCCCTATGGTAGACAAGGAATTACAGATGAAGAGCTTGTGACCAACTTCAGAATATTGTGGAGAATGTCTTTGGCATCTTTTCCTGTGACTATGTTTTTGTGAACAATGTGTTTCTTATTGAAAACAGAAATACAATTTTGATGTACAATGCTTTTACTGTAAAAAGAATTTGATGAAACTTGATGTATAAAATATTACAATGTTATTAAAATGTATGAAAGAAATGTCTCACTTAAAAGTTTGAAAAACTGAAATAAAATCACCAAGGCTTGGTCTTATGCAAAAGTTTAGGCACCCCTTGAAAAATAACATATGCCAATTTATGCCATAAATTGAACAAAATAAATAAATAAATAAAAACATTATTATGGCACTGTGCAAAACGTTGTGCAAAACTTTTGAGTCTCAGATTCTTTTTTCAAGGTTTCAGACCTTAATCAGATCGTTAGATCTGATGCATGGCAACAGCTGTCATTAGTATATGCCAATTTCGAAGCTTTACAAATACTTTGACCCTTCAAACCTTGTGCACACACTTGTGGACACTCAACAACCATGGGTTCCTCTAAGCAGCTATGTAAGACACACAATGCAGGAGAAGGCTACAAGACGATAGCAAAGCAATGTCAGCTTGCAGTTTCCACAGTGAGAAATGTAATTATAAGATGGCAGTTCAGGGCATCTGACTGTGGAGGTCAAGATGAGAACAAGATGAAACCTCTTGGAGAGAACAGCTTGTATGCTGGTCAGAAAGACAAATCAAAACCCCCATTTGACTGCAAAAAACATGCAAGACGATTTAGCAGACTCAGGAGTGGTGGTGCACCGTTCCACTATGCAGCGATGCTTGCACAGACAAGACCTTCATGGAAGAGTCAGCAGAAGAAAACCTTACATGCGTCCCTATTTTAAAATCATCTGTGGTCTGATGAAGTTAAACTAGAACTCTTTGGCTACAATCAGCAAAGGCATGTTTGGAAAAAAAAGAGCAGCAATTCAGGAAAAGAACACCTTGTCAACTATTGGATCTATCATGCTTTGGGGGTTGTGTTGCAGCCAGTGGCACAAGAAACACTGCACGGGTTGAAGGAAGAATGGATTCAACTAAACACCAGCAAATTCTGGAAGCAAACATTACACCATCTGTAAAAAAGCTGAAGCTGAAAAGAGGATGGCTTCTACAACAGGACAATGATCCTAAACATACCTCGAAATCCACTATGGAATACCTCAAGAGACTGAAGCTTCAAGATGAAGGTTTTCGAATGGCCATCACAGCCCCCTGATTTAAAAATCATTGAAAATTTGTGGGTAGATCTTATCTTGCATGCAAGACGAGTAAAGAATATTACAGAACTAGAAGCCTTTTGCAAGAAAGAATGGGAGAAAATCCGAAGTACAAGAATTTAAAGACTTTTAGCTGGCTAAAAAAAGCGTTTGTGATATCTGCCAGAGGAGGTGTTACTAAGTACTGATTATGTAGGATGCCCAAACATTTGCACGAAGCCACAATAATGTTTTTATTTTTTTTATTATCTTTGTTCAATTTATGACATAAAATGTAACTATGCACCAATGTTTGCCTGAAAATATTGTGCATTTCTTCCTTTTTCAAGAGAGACTGTGTTAAATCAATTTAAAAATCACCAAAATCTGTTATTTATCAAGGGGTGCACAATTTTTTTTTACATAAGACTGTATATACATGTATTTAAGGTGTAAAATTATATGATAAATTTGTCATCAGACTTTGTTATTATTTAAATTAAAACATTTCTATTGTGCTTCGAATTTTTATATTAAAAATATTCAGACAATATTTTTCAATCTTGTTTAATCATCACTATTTTCCCTAAAATGTTGCTTAGTTAATTTTAAGGATTTTAGTCTCCCATAGGAGATGTCGGGAGAGGTCGGTAGCAAATTCAGCTGAGTGGGATGGGGGAATTAGGGTGCACAGAATTGGCAATAACTTTGTAATGCTTGTTAGATAGGAAAGATATAAACAAGATCATATGGTTATTTTACTTTTAGACTATGTCAGGTGTTTAATTTTTTTGGGGATAGTGATTACTGTTTCCTTAGTTACAGGTAAGGAGGCGATACCGATGCTTAAGAATTGATAACAACTCGATAACAACGCTTAAAAATGAGTATTGAGGCGTTACTGAGACATTCTTGAAAAATGTAGTCAGAAGGAGCCAAACACATTTTTTTAGCATGTTCCAATTTTCCTCCTCATGCTAACGACGCTATCAAAAATGATATGATTCACAGCGAGCCCAAAATAGGCTGTAAAGCCATTACTGACCTCTACCGAGTTCTCCAGAAGTTGTAATTAATATGCAGCATTGTAGCTCCGGTAGCAAATTCGGCTCAGTGGAATGGAGGTGTAATATATGGTTTGATGCCAAAAAATGCCAAAGGCATTCTCCACAATATGTCTCCCCCGCTTTATTCTGAAGTTGGTTACAAGCTCTTCAGCTGTAATTCCTTGTCTACTATAGGGCTTCCTCAAACAAGGTTCAAAAATAGAGTTCTGGTGGAGGAAAATTGATGGTACCGTCCTCTATGCACTCCTTCAGCTCACTGTTATTAAATAGCTGGGCATCTGACATGTATACCATTCCTCCAATGTCTATAGGTTGACCTCTATCCATCAACGGGACAGTTAAGGCCTCATACTGTTAAGGCCTCAGTAAATGTTCATAGTCAGTAACATCATTGTAATTTTGCTTCACGTCGGTAGAGAATGTAAGGTTTCGTTTGCAATTCTTAAGGACTCTGTATGTTAAAATCCTGAATGGCTCACTGTTGAAATGTTATAATTCTGCTAATGTCTCAGGTGTTAACTAATAGCTATAAAAATTCGCTATAGAGTCATTTTTATGTTCTTAAAATTCATTTAAATTGTTAACGGCTTGTTAGCGCTTGAAAAATTAACCGAATTGGTACCATCAACAAAGACTTCGAAGCCAATTTGAAATTATTGGGTGCATGGTATTAGGGTGCATGGGGCTGCCAATAACTGATTTTGTGGTGCTTGTTAAACAAGAACAATATAAACAAGATCATGTGGTACATAATTTTTCTGTAAGAGGATGTCAGGTGTTTATTTTATTGTTGGGATAGTAGTTACTTTTTCCTTAGTTTTATGATTCACAGCGAGCCCAAAAGAGGGTGTAAGAAGCCATTACTGACCTCTACCGAGTTCTCCAGAAGTTGTAATGAATATGCATTATTGTAGATCCGGTAGCAAATTCAGCTCAGTGGAATTGGGGTATAATATATGGTTTGTTCTATGTTCCTGTTTAAAGAGATATTATCTGTATTATTAAATTATTTAATACAAATTGTTATAAGGTGTAACTGTAGCTCTGACCATACTAGAATCAGACTTAGTCTTAGAGACTAGAGTCTTAAGCGCAGGTTTATTTTAAAGCACTTGTTCCAATATTATTAAAGTAGTTATTGCTATTATGTAGTGTCGACTTTGGTGCAGTTTTCTCAGAGCAGAATTTTTTGGAAGCTAGATTTCTGTCTTGTTAACTTCAAGAGATAAACAGAAAAACTGGTCAGGGTAAAACTGTTAGAGTGTAAGTGATGAGGAATTAAATTTTTCTGACATTTCACAATATGTTGGCATTTGGTAAAAGTTTGGTATAAGAGGAATAAAACAATTCAAGATGTGCTGCAACTGGAAAATAATTGATTTTGTGTTTCCATATCATTGATTATATTCTCAATATAGCATTGATATGGACTTTCCATTGATTTATTTTATCCATGTTGTATAAGGCTAAGATAAAACTAATAATCCTTGAGGAAATTTTTCTGTGCAGTGTATACTGAGTGACATGACACTCACTGAGCCATTAAATTGTAAATCAAGTTGTGTGGGTTAATTGAACAACAGAAACATTAACAACATACATTTGTTTACTGTCTACTATCAAATGTCAGCTTACATGTGAAAGACATCCCTCTCAAGCCATGGGTTGAAATAAAGGGGAAATAGGGACTGATATGTTAATAATCAAATATGTTTGTAATATGTTTGTAATATGTTAATAATCAAAAGGAGACAGAAGTTTATCTGATCTTTCCTCTCAATGTACATGTGGGTATCAAGGTCAGTTATTATATTTTCTGTTATGTTATAATATTAGACGCAAAGGATATTCATTTACAAATAGTTCAAAATTAATGCCTCAGGTATTTGTTTATGAAAGTGACCTTGCTCAGGTATGTGGTTAAAATAGCCTTGATTTTCCACAAATGAGATCTGATAGTGCTCATTGTGCTGAACATCCGTGTGTCACTTCCTGTTCCAGGAGGAATATGCAATGCACTTTCCCACAGTGGATGAAGCAAGTATAGATTTTTTGTTTATAGCTATATTTATATACATTTTTAGGGAATATATTTATTTCACCATTGTCTGTTTCAAGCTCTATCACTGATATAAACTGATGTACAATCATTCATTAATAATCTGGCACGGCATAGGGATTTTAGTTTAATTCTGAGAGTCTCTTCTGTTTTCTCAGAAACAACAGGAAGGATCTGGTAAAAAACTAAACCCACAATTCAAGTACAGTCTTATACAGTATTGTTCCTTTTCTACATTCTTTCTTAAGTACACAATAGTGTCGTTAGGAAAAAATGATGCATTTTAAATGGCACACATTTAAAATGCATCAGTAATTAGTCATGTACGTTTTTCCTTTTTCTTTTTTCATTTTCTTATGTTTACTGCTCTTTATTATAAATTATTTGGTCCACAGACAATTCCATTCCATTAATTTAAGAGAATCTTTGCTTCACACATATTCTTTACATATGCCTAAAAGTTTTGTGCAATACTTTAGATGACATGCATAACATTTCCTACAGTTACAGTTTCCAAGCTGGAGCTCAATGAGAATAATTTACACACAGCTACAAACCTGTCACAAATAGCTCTGTCTGCAAAATACTTTGTAGAATGTTGGTACATTCAGTTTAACAGGCTTCATTTTGGCTAATTGGAAAACACTAGTCAGTAAGATATTTGCCAGACTACTTGTATAGATATTAAAAGTATAAAATTATAAAATGAACAATTCTTCTGAACAATCACATGGTCTAGTGTGAAATTCCCCTTATGTTGTTTTCTGTAAACTATTGCTAACTGTTGTACTTCTTCTGTCAACACATTTAGGTCGTCTGTCTTCTGGGAGCCTTTTACATTTATAATTGGATAATGGAATTTGGAGAGGTTTTAATTCAGATGTCAAACTTATGAATAACAAATCGTCTCAAGGGATCATTTAAATGCACTTGTAAATCTGGCTTGTCAGACAGCTGTAAATAATGAAGGATATACAACATTTATATACAAGTTAAGATTACTGGGAAATAAATATTTTGCACAGATGACTACTAGTAAACAGCTCATATCTGCAAAGGTTTACATCTTCTGCCGTTATGCTTTTCTTATTTAATGCAGTAAAATGTTACAGACAATCTGTCCAACATCTCCTTTTGTGATTATATTGGCAGAAAATATAGCTCACACCCTCTTAAATTCTAATGAATTGAAAAATTATATTCAGTAATGACTTTCATTTTCTCTCTGTTATGTTCAACATGTGTTGTCTTAAACAGCCAAATATCACATGGACCATTAGAGGGGTGTAAGATGAGCCCAGACATCTGTGTGGCTCCAGTTTCCCCTAAAGACAGTATTTATGGATGAATAGACGGATGGCAGGATGTGGATTTGGCTGGTGGAATATGGATGCTATGCAAAGCTAGAGTCTATACAAGAAACTTGATATATAAACAATGAAAAGCACAGGGAAATAAACAAGACAAAACATAGGAAATGCACATGACTCCTTCATTCTGGGATGCCAAATTGATTAATAGAACACCTTTTTCTATCTTCTTTTTTTCTATATTTTACACTGCATTTTTTATGGCAGACAGAACAAATGCAAAACATGTTATTTAGGGAAACTCCTCTAGAGCAAGGCACTCTGGCACATAAAACATCACTCTAAAAAACAATCAAACCTTCTTTCCTTTTCCGGTACAGGGCAAGGAAGAAAGATAGCGCTGACGACTTGACCCATGCTCATGAGGCCCTTTGCATCCTGATTTTTGCTGTGGAATGTTTCCTTTCTCCCATACTCCTCCTTAAAAGACTTCCTTTCACTACATTAAGCATAAGGTCACCCCTATGTCGTACAAACAGTATACTTCCACGCAAACTAGCTTGTACTTATAACGTCAGAACAGTGCAGTTTCTGAGAAATGCTGTGTAAACCTAACTATATTATTGCGGACTTTCTTGTAATTGAAAGCAGAAAGTGGTCAAATCATGTTCTGCAATTCTATGTTTGTACCAGTCCACCTTAAAATTCCAAGTCAAGACCATAGGAGGAAAGGCATATGTAATGTACATTACACAGCTGTCTTTAGCATAGCTGACTGCTGCATGGGAAAGTGCGTAATGTATTTTGCAGAAAGAATGTACTCTTTCAATGTTTTTATAGCAGCCTCCATATGCCTTTACTCTCCCATTATTTCATTAATGGCATATTGTTTACTCTACTCCTATGTGCTTGTTCTTATAACGTATAGTCAGCTTTCCACTCCTCTTTTTTAGTTGACCTCATCATCCTTAGACACACCAGAAATTTAGAAACATGAACACATACACAGACAGGTGTGAGAGACATGAAACCAAAAAAACTGTATGTAACTGATTTGACTTTTGAGGTCAGGATGAGAGTGTGTACAAGTGTGAAGTGTAAAGGATAGGTATTTAAAAGGTTCTGTGGCTATAAATTATGTGTTACAATACACGTCAAATAAGCATGCAAGCTTTAGCCTTTTGTGGTGTTGTAAATAATCATTATCCCCTTTTAATGTTTCTGAATAATCTGATGAAGTCGATAGAGTTAGGAGTGATGATGTGTGAGTGGTTGGACAGAGAGAGATAGACTCTTACCCTTGCACCTTTCTCAGGATAGCACTGACAACCACCACTGCAGTCTCTGCCCCCACATATCCCACTGTGCTTCTTACCACCCTGGAAAAAAGACAACACACAATTATTAGTTTGAAAGCACTGCTGATCATATGTATATGTTCAATTTTCAAAACATGACCAGCACATTTTATAAGTTGCTACTGTTAAAAATCTTCAAAATACTTCAATGGCCAAGATTGTTATGGGTAAATTTGACCCTCAATGTCACTAGTACACAAATGTAGCAGATCTGTTGGTTGGTTGGGATATGTTGATCATTTGCAGCAAATATTACCATATTATGGCACACAGTAAAACAGGAGGAAACCATAAGCTCCTGTCATTCAGTAATCATTGACTCAAAATGCCGGTAAGATGGGAGGCTTATGATTGCCAATGTAGACAAATAATTTAGTTACTGTTTACCCTTTTGTACTTCAACATAAGCCTTGCTGAATTTCTATGATAATCCCTTTCGTTTAGTTTGTTTTTCATGAGCACATACTCACGTACCTCGTAATCTCGGTTGAAAAGGTTCACTACAGAATAGGCTGTTGTCAGTGTTTAAGAATCTGTTGAGTATCTTCATACACTGCCGACTAAGTATCTAGTTCTCAGTTGTGGTCTGTCATGAATTTTTTAACAGGTTATTGTTATGTGAGAATCTCCTTATTTGTAAAAAGTAATTGACATTTATTCCACAAGCTATAGACCTATATGCCATGCTTCACATTATTGCAGGATCCACTGTAAAACATCACACCAACTCTTCCTCAGCCCTCTGTACTAGCTCTGTCTTTCCAGTGAGCTACATGTACAGTAGTACATATACATATACTATATATGTATCCTGTTTCTCAATAAGATACAAGAAGAAAACTAGTGGCTTTTATTCATGCAGTGTGAAGATGTGGAAATGTGAATAGGAGGAATTCTGTCTTGTTACGAAGACTTAAGATTTTTGGATACAAGACAGACAAAGGCCACATTGAGACATCTGGTCCACACCACAAAGAGTTCCATTTTACAGAGGCTCTCTAAAGCACAAAACAGATATTTAAGTGTCTAAGTTATGCAACGCCCTAAATCTTATTTCCAAAATGTAATATTCAAACATGAACAAGAATTAAGATGCCATATAAAGGTTCCTGAGTAGAAGTACCTAACAGATTTCTTTTTAATGGGCTAATGCCAACTACCCATAGACATGATAAAAATGACAGACATGATAAAAAGGTCCAATCTGTGGAATCCTCATTTGCGAATTAGTCATCTCAAAAAAATGTGTGTGGGATATCCGGGCGACTGGGACTGGACAGAATAGAGCACAGATGGAAAAAGATGAAAGACAAAACCACAGGACAAACCTTAAACAAAGTGTAAACCCAAACAATAAAGAAAAAACTGACCAACTTCAGTTTACTGCTGAACATTTGATTCCGGCGGATGATGACAAAAACAGTGTGCTCTATTCTGTCCATTTTAAGTTTCCTTTAAATTCCCATTTTTCCTTCATTTCTATAATACTATTTTCTGTAAAGAACCAATCACCTAATATTAGTTAGTTTTTTTAAACATCCCTTTAAGTGCAAAGTTTTATGGTTAAGTGAGAATGTGTTAAGCTAAGTATTCTCAGGTGTATGCGTGTGGTTGGATTATTTGGTGGTTGGATTATTTGTTAGATTTTACAAACACACAAATGAAACAGACCAGATCCTCACAGGAGTAAAGATTTATCAAGTCTTGTTAATACTGTATCTTTCACAATACATAAAAGCATTCATTAACAACTTTCATAAATAATATTCCACTACTTCCAAAATGCAGTTTTGGGCCAGACTTTGTATATAGATGACTTAAGTTGCTCTTTTAAAAGACATCAAATGTTCACATCTGTTCATTTCTCAGGTGTGAACGAGTAAATGTGTAATGGATGACATGCCAGCAATTCTTTATTGTACTAACTGTGATCGTTCTTTGAACATGACGGCGGGTTGAATATACTATAACTCTGGATGTTGAGTATAATCATGTGTAGGCAAGAAAGAAAGAAAACAACAAATTAAGGTCTGTGCAAGGTATGCAGTCAGTCATTAACAGAAGGTCAACAGCTGACCCATAGGGCAGTAGGCAGCATCTAAAGCTTACAGGGTGAAAATTACCCTCAGATAAACAAGATAACTAACTAACAAGGTGGAAATTCCTGAAATTTTTCTCATTAGAGGAAATCCCACCTTTTAGACAATAAGTGATCACAATACAATAAGTTGTACTTTAAAAAAGTGCTGACTGAGTGACCTATTGTCAGGTTATAAAACAAAAATAAAACTATACATTGTTACATTCTTAAATAAAGCACAACTTAAAAAAAAACTTAGCTCCAGGGGTGGGAAAACAACCAATAAGAACAACTACATAATATTATGGCTAAAATAATTTATCCTGACCGCACATTCCAAAAACATTCACAAACACACATCATAATCAGCAAAATCTTAACCTGTGTGAAACCTGTATATCTGGCTGTTTGGGAAACCAGTGTTTACCAGAAGTTGCCCACAGTACACAGGGTTTTTAATCCAGATAAAATAGCTGACACCTACAGTATACAGTGAAAAACATAAAATTTGCCTAGAAAAAGAATAAAGTAAATGGTCATGACAAAAGAGGGGAACCGGATATTTAGCTCCTTAATTATTTGCAAATTATTCGTTATGAATAAATGTGGTGGCAACCACCAAAATAGAGTTCATACAGACCATTTTATTAATATAAAAGGAAATATTTTATTAATGAAAATAACATATTTTATTATCATAAATTAAACAAAGGGAAATAAAAACCATATTCTGCTGCTTACTGTATATGTAGGCTACATAAAGCAGTAAGCAAAAAACACAAACATTAAAAAGTTGATTAAAGACACATACTGTACTCTTTGGACAAAGTAACATTTTTTGGTCTAATTCCAACATATGTAATTACACATGATGATGACCAGCATTTGGATTATTTATAAATTAGCTTCCTCTTCAAAAGCTAGACTCATCAAATTCACTAGCTGCAAAATGTACCTGGAGGCTTCATGGAGACATTTTAGCCATTTTTACTAATCTGCAAAATGCATGCTTGTTGTGTCTGCTATTTTGTTTCAGCCTCAATAAATGACATAGAATGGGTAGAGAATGACTGTTACTTTCCGCCCCTCTTGATGAGATCTCTTCAGAATCTCACCGTTTAGGGCGTTGGCTTCAGAGGGATGAGGGTTCAGCTATTATCACTTCAGTATAACTGCACTGAGGGAGTGCACATTTTCCTGCTCCTATGTCTGTGTAGATGAAAGAAGCTGACAAGATGTATATCTGACTTTAATGTTCTAGTTACTCAATGTAGTCAATGATGTGTTGAAGCCATAAGAGACCATTTGTTATGCAACTGAAAACCATATTGAATGGTCTTTATTCACACTGGAACATTTTCAGACCCCCCAGAACTAGACTGGGGAATTCCCTGCTTCATTCTACTATAACACACACATGAATGCCTTGAAACCTTGAATGTCTAGCTCAGTATTTAGTGATAAGCATGTAATAAACCATAATAGACATGAAAAATCTATTACTAATTACATCTAAGATGGTAATATCATACCAATAATTGAACTTTCGTACATAACTGCTTATAGAACGTGACCATTCTTTATCTGTGAGTGAGCTACAGTACAAGAGACCTTTCAACCTCTGCTATATTTTGGGAGTAGAAAATATCAAAATGATTGGTGTGTTTTCTAATGAGAAGGCCAATAGAGTAAATGTCTCATATTTCTCAGAAATTACAATACTTTCTGAACTTTTCAAAACCCATTTCGTTTTGACTCTTTAAATTCTTGTTCTCACAGAGAACAATGCTGCACTAAAAAATGCTTAATTAAAACTCTTGCTAGGGACATGTAGAGCTTCGGGTGGCACTAGCGGAAACTGCATAATGATGCTGTTTATGAAAGTGAATCATTCTCTCGATGTTTGAACAAGACAGGCTATTCCCTTTTATAGGTATCTAATAGCACGCTAAATGTCATCACTGAATGTAAGCCTGTTTAACATTGCACCAATTCAGCAGTCTTTAAGGATTATCACTTGTTACAAAGTATTAGATGGAAATTAGAATGTTCAATAACAAATATATGCATTCCATATGAGATTATGTGATGAAAATGCTTTGCTAATAGCGCTGTGGTTAATTAATTAAAATCACCACATTCTGCTTACTGTATGAACCAGCACACTCCAGACATGTCCAGATAATGGGCTAGGAATGTGTTTTGTTAATGTTATACTATTGGATGTCATCAAGTATCTTAAATAGCTTACTACAAAAATAATTTTCACATTACTTGACCTGTTTTGCTAAAATTTATGCTATCTTCAGGTTGGAACAGAGAACATGACTAATTACATCATATTATTCATTCTAACATTGACTCAATCTCAAATCATGGCCAAAGATGTACAATTTTAGCTTTTGAGTAAAAACCTTCAAACCTTTACACATTACAGGAAATGGCATTTCAAACATAACCTTTCCACTCATGGCGGAACTACCGAACTGGCTTTGTTGCTTTCACTGACAGTGGTGGCTCTATGGTTAGAGCTCTGAGTTACTGATCAGGAGTTGTAGAGTTCAAGCCCCACTGCTGCCGAACTGCAACAGTTGGGCCCTTGAGCAAGGTCCATAGCCCTCTCTTACATGACTGACCCTGTGCTCTGACCCCAACTTCCCAACAAGCTGGGATATGTGAAGGAAAAAAGCATGTGCTGAAATGTACTAAATGTGATAAATAAAGGATTCTTCTATTTCTTTTTCTAAATAGCTTCCCAAATGGGCTTTTCAATTTCATAATTTTATGATAATTTATTTTTAGTTCATATAAAGTATTCAGTACAGTGTTGCCAAGTAATATATGTGATTATTGGACGGTATATAAAGCTAATGAAGCTTTTTTCATTTTAACAGTAAATGATCTGCAGTTGAATTTGAGTGCATGGGATTATGTTGAGTGCCTGGGATTGCATCTCTGACTTACCAGTACTCTGTTGTGCAAGGTTTTTAGGTTTTTGTTGAGTTTATGTCTTTGACGTAGGAACCTTCGGTGTATGTTTAGATGAACAAGGCTGATGACAGTGTGATGACTCAGTAAAGTTACTCTAAACGCTACATGTTTACAGAGCTCAATGGGGACACTGTGAGATACTGGCTATTCCTCGTCTCATCACAAATCAGATAGTTCAGACCGAGCAGAAACTCCATAGTCAAACAATGATGTGGCTATTGACTAACCGCAAAGACACAACTTCTTCTTAGATACTTTCACAATATCGTCCCAGCTCTGAGAGCACAGCCTTAGCTAAGCCAGATGACAGGTGTCTGGCACATACTGAGCTCCAGATGTTACGTTTTTGCGTGAGAGCTGGAGAAAAACAGTCACTTTCTTTATACTGAAGCTTTTGATTTGAGTGATTCAACAAAAAAATGAGATTGATAACAGCAGATGGCTCCTGTGCTCAAATGCCATGTACATTCACAAGCTTTTTCCAAGAGACAGTAACTGTAAATGATCTAAATGAAGTGGAGAATGACTGAAAATGACAACTTGCTAGCTTGGGAACTGAAGTGCTTTAGGAAGGTGTTAAATGGAAGGGCTTTATTTGAAAAGCATTAGACATTACTCAGTTCTATTAACACTGTGCATACTGTGGGACAATTTCAAGTGCCACTGGGAATGTTGTTACTACTTATGACCTCTTTGTGGGGAAAAGGGCATCCTGAAAAATTCAGAATGTTTCTTCCAGCTACCAAATATGGACATGTTGCTTTTTCTGATATCTTACCATAGATTCCAAACATTTTTCGACTTGTCCTCTGACATTTTAATGTCCACCCCAGCTTTTCGCTGATAGATGAGAAAAACTGGAGTAAGACCCACATTACATGGCCAAATGTTAGTAGACACCTGACTTTCACATCCATATGTCCTTTTTGGCCCATCCCACTCCAGATTTAGCTGCTGTGATAATAACCTTCACTCTTCTAAAAAATATTTCTACTAGATTTAGGAGTATGGCTGTGGGAATTTGGCCATTTAGTTACTAGAGTATTAGTGAGGACAGACTCTGTTTCTGAATGAGGTGGAAGTCAGCATTCCAGTTCATCCCAAAAATGCACAGCGGGAAGCTATTTTACTCCAGCTTTGGCAAGCCTTATATTTATGGACTATGTTATGTGCACAGAAGCATTGTCCTCTTGGAACATTTTAGTCACAGTAAAGGCAAATTGTATAACTATAGTATATTGGATAAATGTGTTCGCAAATGGAAGGAGAATTACCCGAACAACCAACAGAGCTACAAGGCCTTTAAGTGTAAAGTCATTCATAATGATAAAATTGTTTTGGCTAATTTTTATAATTTCTAGTTTACATGAGATGAGATAGGTTCTTTATTCTATTAATTAGATTCAGTTGAAATGAAAAAGACCAGTGTTCAAGCTGATTGCCTAATTAGCTATCTCATGTGTAACTCAAGACAGGTCATGCTACAAAATTGCTCATTCGGATTTGGATAAGGTCCTGGGGTCTCATAATTTTAATCATTTAAACCTTTCTGAACCCTGACCTTCTGCTCTTTGTCTACTGATCCCTGACCTTAGCTGTGATCCTATCTGCATAGCAGGTTGACCCTAAGGGGGCTTTCCTGCATTCCCAAACTTTTTGCTAGAGTGCGCCGAATTGTCCTGAACCTAAATTCTTGACGATTCTTAGTTGCTTCACTCATGTAGTTGCTCATGCTCTAATAACCTATGAACTGAGTACACCATAGATGTGTATAAACTATTTACCGACAAACTACCTACTTTACTATCAACTATCAATGCAAGAACTGTTATGGTTTCTCACCTGTTATGACTAACCTGTGTTTTGGATAAGTGCCACACACTTCCATAATAACTGTCAGTAGTGTTTAGTAGTTTAATGCACTAAACTGGGTGGGTGGGTGAGCAAAAAAAAAAAAAGCTGAAAATACACCTTGATTGAAAAGTCAGTCCATCACTGGGCCGAATGAACACTGGCCCATGCAAACACATACTACAAACACACACACACACACACACACACACACACACACACACACACACACACACACACACACACATTTTAAGTCAATTAGCTAAAAATCAAGCCAGGGAACCTGGACTTATAACTATTTTACTTAGTTATTACTATTATTTGAAGAGCAAAAAGACACTACCTGATTGCACAGATAATAAATTTTGATTTTATGAGGGAGAAATGTGCCTTGTGTGGGTTTTGTCATGCAAACCGATGGTCTGCTCTGCTTCATACATATAAGGGAGTATGAGGTGTCTGTTGAACACTAAAAATGCTAGCAATGCCAGCACACTCCATATGGTTGTCCTGAACATCGCTTGACCGCTGCCTGCAACTGTCTTGATGCATGATAATGTGTGATGAGAAACAGTGACAGGTTCAGTGCAAATGCTTTCAATACGGCTTTTTGGAGCAGTGGAGTGAAACATCTGCACAACTGCAGATGTACAGCTGGGGGAAATACAGTGCATATACATATATCTTTGTGTTTTTGTGTGGGTTATTAAGCTAATCTCCTTTAATAGGCTAGGACTGAGGTTCTCTGGCTGTGTATTCCACAGAAAGAATTATATGATTCAGAGACAGAGACCCCTCACTACTGTAAAATCAGACACAGAACTCATATCAAAGTATTCTTAAATCCTAATGACACACTGCCGGCCAGTGCTTTGTACCACCAGTATCAATGTTTTGTTTTCACTCCGTCCACGTGCCATCTCACGCACAGGGTGACAGATACTCCCCACCCTTTAGATATAACCGTCATTTTTATTGCAGTTACTTAAGGGGTCAGGTTGCCAGCTCAACATCAGATCATCATTCACATGCTTCGAACAAGCATGGGGTGAACATATCACTATCAATATCATATATCATGTCAAGACCAAACTCAAAACCCTTAGTCTTTCCAGTGTGTCATGAATATGCTGTACCCTCTCCGTAAGCATCTCATTCATGATGGACACCGATAAACATTTCTTTATCAGGCATTTTGCTTACACAAGGGAATACTACCATCCCAGACTTGGAGAGACAAAGAGAACAGACACAGGGGGGGGGGGGGG
>JAAGKR010000030.1:205461-402961 GCA_011419295.1 Clarias macrocephalus | reverse complement strand
TTGTTTTGTTCTAGATATACTACTGTAACATGAGCATCATGTCCTGACACTTGCAGACTGTGGGAACATCCCATAAGGGCTGCAGTTTTGGAGTTCCAGTTGTCTAGCCATCACATTTTTTATGTGGCTACATTTTCAATATCTGGTTACAATGGCGGCTGGAAGTGGGTGGGATATACAGTATCCGGCAGCACGTGAACCTTTTTCCCTGAAGTTGATGTGTTGGAAGCAGAAAAAATGGACGAGCATTTGAAGATTTGAGTGACTCTGACAAGGAGCAAATTCTGATGGCTAGACGACTGGGTCAGAGTACAGTACGTCCAAATCTGCAGCTCTTGTGGGATGTTCCTGATCTGCAGTGGTCAGAAGATGCCAGAAGTGATCCAAGGAAGGTAAATCATTGAACTGGCGACAGGGACATGATGTGTGGCCAAGACTCAGTGGTGCACATGGGGACGAAGGCTGGCCCGTGTAGTCCCATCCAAAAGAAGAGCTAGTGTAGATCAAATTGATGAAAATGTTCATGCTGGTTGTGGTAGAAAGGTGTCAGAACACACAGTGCGTCGCTGTTTTGATGGCAAACGGGGGGCCTTCGAGGTATAATGCATGTGATCACAATATTACAGTACGTTATGGCTGATAAGCACTTAAATATACAGCAAAACTGAGATTTACATCTGTAATGAATATCCGAGCTGGTTTCATGGCAACCTAAATCTCCTGTAGAGCATTAATCAGTTGCTTTTAAACTTTCACAGCTTTTTTTTCTTCTTGTTATGAATATTTATCTGTTGCAAAAATCTTCTCAATGTTTTTTTTTTTTTTTTCAAAAAAATTTTTCTGCATGGCAACAGGAAGCCAAACTAACTGAAAACACACACACACACACACACACACACACATCGGCTGGTTTTATTTTTTCCATGTAAGGACCGCAATATTACTGTAACTAAATAAGGCACAACCTCATTATCTCTTTATGAGAACCAGTCGAGTCTGAGGACAATGTGGAAAATAAAAAATAAAATAAACCAACCGAAGAAGACCCGATGCACACGCACACACACACACACACACACTACACACAAATCCTAGTTGCTTCCAGAAATACATTCTCCGGCTTCGTTTTTCAGCTGTTTACAACAATCTGGGGTGCAATTACTTCTGCCTGTAAACAAGATACCATTTGTATTGTTTATTTCCCCTCTAAAATGTGCGTCCCGTGTTAAACGGAGACTCTGTACCCATTCGGTCATATGATGTGGCTTTTTTATTGCCCTGTTCTAGTGTTAAGCAATGTGTGTTCATTTCGCCTGCTAGAACATTGCCGAGATAGCATATCTCCATGTTGTGACTGTGTGAGTGTGTGTGTGTGTGTGTGTGTGTGTGTGTGTGTGTGGTTTGTGAAAGCGCCTCAGAGGTGTGTCTCCGTCAGCCAATCAGAACGCTCCTCGGCCTGGGTTAATGTGCTTGCCCTGAAAACACCACCATCCCCGAGGGGCTGCTAACGTTCATCTCGACCACACAAAATATCCGTCTATCTTACATAACAGCTTTATGAAGTGAATGTCTTTCCACAGCTGCGGAATCATTTCTCTCACATTGCCGACATGACTGGGAGTGCTGGGATAGTGACAGCTCCTGCGTCTTTTTTATTTATTTATTTATTTATTTTTATTCCACTGATGAAACTCATGATAGGAAAATGACACCAGAGCACTGAGTTATTTTAATGCATTTAAAAATATGTATATTTTGCTTCCCTGATTTTAACCCTGACAGTTTTTGTACAGTAAATTCCCTCATTTCAAGCATTTCCCAGATTTATGACAAATTAATAAAACACCACTGGCAGTGTATCCGCTCGGTATCTGTGTGTGTATATATATATAATCAGTTCTTCCACGGTGAGATGGTGTGTAACGGTGGAGGCCCTTAGGTGTGTCTCAAAGGTTAGTTCACACACAATGAGAGCAAACTTGCCTGTCAAGCAGAATCGCTATTATTCAAATTAGCGTCTGATCCTAACAGTCAGCGTCTGCCGTAGAGAACAATAACAGCGTCTGTGTCTAAATCATTTGCGTCAGTTAATTAAGCATTAAAAACAAGGGTGGCGTGACGTTACAGGAAAATGATCAATTATGGGTAGTGTGAAGCGGCGCAAAACAAAGTTCCCACCGGGAAGTTTATTACTTCACATTGAAACTCAAATTTATTCTCTTTTTTTAAGACGTTTACAAGAAGTCAGCTGAAATATTACCCAGATTCTATATTCTGGCGTGCTTGATTTTTTTTGAAATGCACCACCACGCTGCGCCTTTGCAGAAGTGTACTTTCTGCCACATCATTGGTCCAGATGTTAGCCATAAGACAAATCGTCCCTTATTTAGATGCTAACGCAAGTCTTCCGTAACATCCGTTCACAAAAATCCGTTTTGTTGTTGTTGTTGTTTTCAGTGTTGTTTGGGGCGTTACTTTTTAAAGTAACTAATCACCTTACAAAATTACTGTCATTAAAAAATTATCAGTTACATTACAACGTTACTTTCTGATAAAAGTAACTAGTTAGAGTACTTTTCCATTGCAGAAAAAGAAAACTCCTTTGTGATTTCTCATGTATGTTGTTTGAGTCAAGACCTTTATAATTATTCTACCATCATCACTCAGCGACGTTTGGCCCATAATCTGTTAACTACTAACAGCAGGAATAACAGAGGGGGCAGGTTGTTGGGACAGGGGGGCGGGGCTTGTAGGAGGACTTTCACACACATACATGCACACACAATGGTATGTCTGCTGTCTGGCTCACGGATTACATAAATTATCTGAATAACGGATTACACTTTTTCAAAATATAGCTAAATAACTGCGTACTTAAATGGCGGACCTAAGCACTTACAATGTAGCTCAACACTGATTGTTTTTTCCCACCCATATGACAATTTCATTAAGACATCTATATAAAAAAGAAAGGTTTCATCTAGAATTGCTCGTTCAAAGATATCTTAACATTTCATACACTGGAGAACCCGAAACCAGTCTCAGAAAAACGTTTCTCTGTATGCCTGTATGTCTGTCTGTCTGTATGTCTGTCCAGGAATTAAATTCTGTTCAGCCAGTTTTACATGATGCTGTGACATAATCTGGCTAGACAGAATTTAATGAAACTTTTGCAGTACTTAGATATCTGCCTGAAGGTTAACTAAATAACAAAGAACTAAATCAAAGAAAATGTTGAGTAAAAGCGTTGCTATGCTATAACAGTTATGTGGCAGATTTAATAACCTACTTTAAAATAAGATAGTAATAAGCTACTTGATCAATGTAAACCAATATATGTTCGTTAGAAAATCTAAACTGAATATTTTTACTGCGATTAATTAATATTTTCACCTCTGAAATAACAGCGCTGATGTGAATTTTAACGCGCTGAAGATCTTTAAATGATCTACTCTTTCAATTTCCCTTCTGTGATTCGCTCTACGATTACCGAACAGGGAGTGTGTTTGGCTGATGACGATAGCGGAAACTTAACCAAAGATACTTAAGATACTTAACCAAAATTTTATTTCTTTGTATCAATAAGTTATGCATAGAGTTCTGCTGTACAGAAAGACAGGCAGACATGTGCGTGGGATTCAACCTGAAATAATCACTGATTACATTTCTAACTATTTCTACATACCCATCAACAGTGGGTATTTCAGCTATTCTAATATGTTACTAACGAAGTAACTAACGAAGGCTAGATTAGCCATTAGCAATTAGCCAATTAGCCTAGCCGAGGCTGATTTACTGCATCTTGTAAAAATCATGCCAAGAGAAGGGCAGACCTAGACAGAGTTTAGCAAAACTGAGCAGAGCTGAGCATCGAGCCAGGACAGGATCTCTGGGTAAATAAGGTCACAATGGGGGAACATCTGTTTTATATATATCAGGGATATATATACCAGGGAATATGCTGTTTTTTTGTATGTTTGCACAGACTGGAGACCCATCTGAATAGCTAAAAAAAAAATTGCATAATAGGTGACCTTTAACAAGCATATCCTATAGAGCTTTTGTTCTATAAAAGTAAAGTGCTAATGGTTTTTATTTATTCATTTATTCCTATGCTACTCTTTATCCTATTGATGCTTCTCTTAAATATAACAACATAGAAACTAAGCTTGTCATGTTTGTTCTGGAGACGGTCATGTTACTGTTATGGAGACTTCGTCCAATTTCCCTCATAGAAAACACCAACAATTTCAGTCATCTGCTTGACTGGAACACGCATCCAAAAAGTCCCTTACAAGTTCAAGTTGTTAGTAATAAATAACGGACCAATGAGTAGACATTTTTAAATTATTGTTATAGAAATTAAATTGGACAAATCCGACCAATCACGTTTGAGAATTCAACCTAGTTGGGATTACGCAAGAATATCACAACATCGTCATTTTCCTGACTATGATATTATGATGTTTTTTTTGTTGTTGTTTTTTTTCTCCTGACACTTTTAGATTTAATGTCTACTCCGGATGACGTGCCTTCTTTGAAATGAGTCATCCAGTGTCATCAGATTCATGTGGCTTAATTACTCATCTGCGACACACATCATGCTCCCGGGCATGGCGCGGTGTGAAACTAGACCAGTTTTTCATCTTTCGTGCATTTGTAAAGAGTTTGATGTGTTAATCATCGAAGCTGCGCGAATCATAAGACGTAATAGGACCAGTGAAAAGACTATTACCTGCTTGCTATTATTCAACTTCAAGTGCATTATTCAGTAGCTGCTGCGAAATGAACAGGTAAAGGGGTGTGTTTGAGAAAAGTCTGAGATATGGCTGAATCAGCAGATGTGTCCTGTGAAGTTCCTAGGCGTGAGAGTTTTTAGCATTTTTAGCTTTTTAGCTAAGTTTCCCCATAAAGACTTGCTCAGGGCTGCTACCTGCTAAGCTAATAGTTTGTAACTATGTAACAGTTAGCCTAACGCGAGGTACTGTAGCTTGGTAGCGAGCTACGTTTCTGATGTACACAATGTCAAGGTTCATCTGGTACAGAGATCCTCATTTGAGGAAATCTGCTTTACATCATTTAATGGAATTTAATGTAAATCATGATCCGGGGACTGTTGAAAGCTCTTCAAAGGGAAATATGACTCATCTCAAAGTTGTCCCATATTACTATTTAAACCTGGCCTTTCTTGAAAATGTATCTTGCTGTTAAGCACAATCATCTTATGATTCATTAAGGATTACAAAGAACAGCAATTTTACCATGGCACCATCATGGACAGGTTTGTAACCATGTACCAGACGACATGTACAGTACTGGTGTACCAAAGTATGGTACCTGTACTGTGGTATATAGTATTTAACTTGGTACATACTTTGGTATACACACCATAGTACTACCACTGGTACTCAGCAGAATGCCATAGTACTATGGTATTTACCATGGTAATATCTGTAGTATATTATGGTATGTACTATAGTTTACCATAATAAACCTTATTATGGGTCAGCAGGTATCCAATATAGGCTGCCTGTACTATACTATACTATACTGTACTGTACTGTACTATACTATACTATTAGTATGAACATATCTAATATGGTACAGTATGTACAAACATTAGATACCTGCTGAACTGTGTTACTCACTGTAGTAAGTACAATGGTATTCACCAAAATATTGTTCAACACCATAGTACTACCATGCTACCTATCCTGGTACTCTATAAAGTCCTATGGTACCTACAATGGAAATAGTTCTGGTATATTATGGTATGTAGTTTAGTTTACAATATTAAACTTATAATGGGTCAGCAGGTATCTAATATATATTGCCTGTACTATACTATATTATATAAGTAGTATGAGCATGCAATAGATAATATGGAACATTATGTCCAATCATACCACACCTGCTGAACTTTGGCAGCCACTGTGGTACACAGTAATTAATTAACAAAGTATTGTTATACACACCATAGCACTACAGAGTGTCACTGAACCTATCATGGTCTTCAACAAAGTATTGTGTATTAACTTTTGGAGGGTAAAATGGCTAAGGGTAATGGTACAATGATGCCATACTATATAAATATTTCTATTATGGTACATAAACATGTATAACATATTTTTGACAGTATTCCGATATGTGTTGCCGTGTACCATACTACAGTAGATGGTAGAACCAAGTACCATACTATAGTCCATGCATCGTTGTATGAAAGTATGTACCATGCACCATGTCCAGTACCATAGTGTGGTCCATGTACTATATATAGCAAATAGGTACAATGGTACTGTATACTGATCAGCCATAACATTATGACCACCTGTTTAATATTGAGTATTGGGTCTTTTCTTTTGCCACCAAACCAGTAATGACCTGTGTGTTCCGACACATTTCTATTGGAACCAGCATTAACCTTTTCAGCAATATTGAATCAGAGTACTTGGACCAGCCTTCGTTCCCCGCGTGAATCAATGAGCCTTGGCCACCCGTGACCATGAACCACCATTTCATCGGTTTTCCTTACTTGGATCACTTTTGGTATGTCCTCAACACTGCAGCCTGAGAACATCCCACAAGAGCTGCTCTGACCCAGTCATCTAGCCATTACAATTTGGCCTCTGTCACAGTAGCTACAGTTACAATATCTCGTTACAGTGGCAGCTGGAAGTGGGTGGGATATATTGGGCAGCGAGTGAAGGTTTTGTCCCTGAAGTCGATGTGTTGGAAACAGAAAAAATGAACAAGCATAAGGATTTCAGTGACCATTTTAAGCGAGTGGTCATAATGTTATGGCTGATCAGTGTATACCATGGTACAGCTACAAGTTGTAACATCACCTCAAACATAGCTAGTGAACATTTATACAATATAATATTTAGCTTAAACTTAGCTAGTAAGTAACATTGGGTTATACAGTAGAGCAATACTTCACCTAACATTAGCTGGGATGTTAGCAAACAGAGCTGGCAATTTTAGCAGAGTGCTATGTCGCTAATTTAGTTAAATAAGGACAAAACTTTTCTTTTACACACAACTTCTTGTCTTTTTTGTGTAAACTCTTTTTTTTAAAGCTTTTTTTCCCCCACCCAGGTCAAAATATACCATTTATTTTTTGAAGAAGTGGAATTTCTGAATGGCATTTTGCTCCACTATATTAGCTACAACAAGCTGTAGCCTGTAGTGTTCCTTGTACATTTTTTTTTCTTGTCGTTGTTGTTGTTGCTCTGAGGACAGATGGCTGTCTTTACACGTGCTCGGAAAGCGCAGCCACACAGTCATTATAAACTCTAAATTAGCCCGTGCCCTAAAAACTGTTCTCTGGTCAGGTTTAGCGTTTACCTAAATATTCTGAAAGTATTTAAAGCTGAAGGACGACCCACAGGTTTCAGATGTGGTTGCAAGCCACTATTCCCACACAGGAAGTGTATAAAACTTAACCAAAGGCCACTTCAGATGGGTCACAGTAGCGGGAATAATGAGACTGCGCAACTTAACAACAGGTCCCGGAAGATTGTGTTTCTGGGGAGTTTTTATTTCTTCTCTATATCCTTTTTTATATTTATTCTCTCTTTTTTTTTTTGGTTTGGCTTCCTCTTTCTTCCTGGTGCCTTCAGAAGTGACTTCCCCAGATCATCTGCTCTCAGATCAGTGTGAGACAGGGGAGCCATGTACTCAACTTCCTCTGAACTGCAGATGAGGAAGTGAGAAACATGTGCATGTATGAGAAGCTGAACCTCAAACCTAACAAGGATCTGAGTTGGGATTTTACATTTATTTAGTATTTTTTGGTACAGCATTCACTAAATGTAATTATCTATTAAACCTAAACTTTATAAAATCAACCCATTAATTCGAATTGGATCAAGGCATTTACATTTAGGCATTTGGTATCCAGGGCGACTTACGGAAGTGCTTTGAAGTTTCCACGATTGGATGGATCCTTACACTGGGTTACTAGGTTGCTAACTAAGTACCATCATTCAAACACCGTTGCAAAGTTTTTTTTTCTTTCTTTCTTTTTTTGAGGTAATAATTATGTACTATGATCTCATATTAGAATATTTATAAAACTAGTCTTTTGAATTCTGCCTTCGGGGCATTACGGTTTCTTTGTTACTTGACAAGCTGCATTTTTCATAGAAGCTTTTAGAGAGAAAGAAAATACAAAGGCTGATGACAGACTCTTTATAGCTACTATAACATAAGTGATAACGGGAAGTACCTTGTTTCATGGATGTTTCACAGCACTATATACAGTATCAATGGATAAGAAGAATGAACTAGGTGGCATAGTGGCTAGCAGTGTTGCCTTGCACCTCCAGGGTCCGATTCCTACCTCGGGGTCTGTGTGCATCAAGTTTGCATGTTCTCTCCCTGTGCTTGGTCGGTTTCCTCCCACAGTCCAAAGACATGTAGATTAAGCTAATTGGCGTTTCCAGATTGCCCAGAGTATGTGTGTCCTGCGATGGATTGGCACCCCGTCCTGTGTACGCCAACTTATGCCCTACTGATTTGATTGTCGAGAGGTCATGTCTTAAACACTCCCAAAAACGCGTTCGCCCTATCATCTGGACTTTGATTCCAGGGTGATGTTACAGACACCTGTAGCTGGGAGCCTAGAGAGCAGACAGGCCATGCCCTCTCTAGGTTGTCATAGTGATACTAGCCAATCATGGGCTTCTACGTGCTCATGCAAGCAAAAAGGGACGGATAGCACTTTCCTCCGAGTGTGTTACTCCATCCCAGACGTTACGTGAGCTACAGTTCGAAATGTATAAATATCCTGTTCCACAATCCAGTCCAGTATTGTTCACATGAGCTTAAAGAAGAAGCAGCGATACTCTTTCAAAATGCGAGTATTTGTAAAAGATGCAGTTTGTATTTTCTGAAAAAAAAAAATGTTCGACTATTAAACCACTGTAAATTTACCTAGTTCATTTTGAAAGTCTGAATTGATTTGACTCTAAAAACTGACCCAAGGATTCAAGTCATTTCTTTGATCAAGAAAAAGGTCAGTTAAATTGCATGAACCCTGGTACCAATTCATTCAGCTACATCACCGATAACTGAAACTGGATTATTCGCATCTTTTGTCCGTCGTTGCGGGATCACTTTTGAGTTTTCCGAGCCATGCTTCCCCGCTTATTGTGTCCTGAACCCTCCGTCTGCATTGTTCCCGGTGAAACCTGAGCCTTGTGAAATGATTCCCTCGGCACTTCCTGGTGTTGTGCGCCAGTCGTTCCTGCGAGGGTGGCGTGCTTCGTTTAGGCCTGGTTAGATTACACAGATTACACAGGTCTTAAGAAAGTCACATGACTTACCAACAGAGCTCACCCCAAAGCACATACAGTACAGAATAACAGAGCATTTAAAGCTGAAGCACAGGGTTTGCTACAGTACGTGCATACGCGGTGGGTGGACAAACTAGCTATGAGTGGCATCTTAATTAATGTTTTTGAACAGATAATGCGTATATTCTTACCGTTCCTGTTTGCTCAACAGAAATGCTTATGCTGAAATTGCAGTTTGTGATGTTCAAGCTCTAATTAAGAATCATTACAGGACTGGGTCTTTTTTTTTATCTCTCTCTTTTTGCCCTGCAGCCACACTGATGATGATGATGATGGTGTCAAATATTAACTTAGTACAACTTGTCCTGAATAGTCTTTACTTTACTGTCTAAACCGTTTCCCTTGTCTTTCATAAGAATATCACAAAGGTAAGAGATAACTTTTCACATCTGCATGCAGCTCCACGCAGGAACGGTTCCAGAAATCCGACACTTTTTTAATGTCCTCAGCTGCTGTGGACATTTTTATGTTGTTGTTTTATTCTCCCTCTGTCTCTCCCTCTTCAGTGTCCTTTCACCTGTATCAAAGATATTAAATAACATTTCTGCAGGAGCCCAGAAAGGCTTGTGAACGAATCTGCTTGTCCCCCCCCCCCCTCTCTCTCATTCCTCCTTTTCTCAGAACCCAAGACATTTCCAAGTATCACATCCCCTCCTTGCTTTCAGCATTCCAGCATGGCATGTCTTTAGCTGTCTGTGCTTAGAGACATCGTGACAGCCCTAAACTGCTGATCGTCGGATCCTCGGAACTGAAATTCCATGTACCGCCAAAACACAATGTTCTTGCATCATAAATTGAGAACATAATCCTGTCGCCGCGAGAAGCGATTCGGTATTAGCGTTCATGGGAATCTGAGCATCGAGCTCGTGATTTCGTTCGAGCGGGTCCGGGAGTCGGATGACGGTGCATGTTTGGGGATTCAATTTCCATTTGCATGTCTAATATCTAATATGCACTTAAAATGAACTATGGGTGGGACACGAGACGAATCCCACCGGCTCATAAAATCACCCCCTGCTTGTGTTATCGTGTTATCGAACCCCAGCAACATGTACGAGGGGGGGACATGTAAGAGCCGTCTTGTGCAAAGAGAGGTTCCAGTTTCAACACAGAACGTTCCATGGTGCTTTCATCTCCGTGTTGTGCCATGCCCGCGGCTCGTACCGAGACCGTCCTCCCTTTCTCAGGTTGCCCCGGTGTGCGGTGTGACCGGCACCATGCCTCGCAAAGGACACAAACGTTCGTCTATCTGGACGGTGGCTGTAACTAAAATAAGCTGACCTGTGGGGCATTGCAGGGAGTGGGGATGAGATGAAAGTGAACTGGTGCACGGGCTGGGTCTAGCATTGCTGTAATTCCAGCAGCAGGAAACACTGGTGGGCCCCAGGGTAATGTGCAAACTGCCGTGTGTAAGCAGCTTTTTTTCTGTACACTCTGGTTTTTCTAACTCAACCCGATCTTTCTGGGTGTCACGTGTCTCAATTTCACACACTGTCTATGCGTAAAGTTTCTGTCTGGTTTGTTTTTTTGGACGCTATCACTCTATCACACAACCACTGGAGCAGTTAGTGAACCGCACAGACACACAGATACACACACACACACACGCACACACATATACACACCCTGGGGCTTTTAACTGAACTGAGTTTGTCTTTTTTTCAGTCTCTGTTATCACTCTCTTACAATACGCAAATTTCATACCAAGTAATTACTTAATCAAATGTTTCATTGCATCACATTACAGTATATAAGAGTCTATACAGTATATAGGCAGAGCCTACAGTACATACTGGATATACTGCACCCACCCAATATTTATGCTTGAGCAAACAGAAATGTATGTAATGAAATAAGTAATAATAATTATGAGCATGATGAGCTTAAATCGTTCTGCATATGTTAATGAAAAACAAATACACAATAACAGATCACTTTCCACTTTCGCACAGTTTAAAAAATATATATTCTGTACACAAAGTGATTGAAAGTTTCAGTGTGAAAATGGAGTTGAGGTCAGGGGTCAACCCCAGTGGAAGGCCAGTCGAGTTCTTCCACACCGAACGCATCAGACCATGTCTTTATAGTCGTTGCTTTGTGCACTGGGGCGGAGTCATGTTGGAATAGAAAACGGCCTTCACCAAACTGTTGACACAAAGTTGGAAGAACAGCATTGTCCAAGATGTCTTAGTAAGCTGAAGCATTAAAATTGCTCTTCACTGGGGATACGGGGCCTGATTGGTTGAAACACCTGAATTCTATAATTCTATAACAGGTTTGCCCAAATACTGCTGTCCATAAAGTGTACTTTAGGTGTTTCACACACTCACTCGCATTTTGAAACTATGATTATGTCCACCAGGGGCACTAAACTGGAAAGTTTATTTCCTAGCTGCTTAATTTCCCTAACGCTTAACTCTGACTTAAGAACATTCGAGTTACAAATTTCTGCAGATACGAACGGACCGCGGTTCTACGAACATTCGTGCATGCGAACAAATCACAGAAGTATCTCACGTGTATTGGACAAAAAATAGACACTGCAGTGAACCAGATACCAATATTTACAATGATATACAATATTTTCAGTATGTAAGTGAATGTATAAAATGTCTAAAGTCCGGTATATTGTATGTGTGTGTGTGTGTATGGGTGCGGGAGAAATGAAGTGAATCATCCTATTATATTATTAATAATCCTAATTTTGTAAAATCCTCAAAATAAAATCCTTTTTTTTATGCTTTACATTCTCACTTTGTCAGACTTACGAACGAATGTGACTTACGAACGTGCTCCCGGAACGGAACTCATTCGTAAGTCGGGGACTTGCTGTAGTTTTCCACTAGAGGTGCTAGATGTCACATCCATAAAAGTAGCCTAAGCACATGGATTATTATATTACTATTATATATATATTAATAACTTATACATAATAAGTACACTAATAAGTAAGTATAAGTAAACTTATACATAATAAGTACACTAATTCTGACATAACATATGGACATACTGTATGATCACCATCTCAGCCTTCTTAGCTACTATAACAATTTTTTTTAAAGAAAATGCAATAATTAATAATAAAGGAAATTTTTTGCATTAAACTTTTTTGCATCAGTCAATTCCACATCTGTAGAAAGACATGAGTCACAGCCCGCGACTGTATAAGCATTTCTTGAATTTGACCACAAGGCAAACACAAAATGATCATTATGTAACTCGGTTCAAATAATTACATTACAAAGACACTACAGGGCTGGAAAAAACCTGTTCATGATAGCTTGGGCTGGGCTTAGAAATGTTTAGCATGTTTCATGAACCATATCTTTGGTTTAGTTAAGCAATGTAATATATGCTGTAGTATCTGGCCTTTTCCTCTGTCTGTATGTAAACAACTTAGCGACCAGCCCAGTCAAGCGAGATAAGGACAAGCCACATCATATGCAGAGCCTGGTCTTGAACCGGGTAGCTGGCTCGCTTTACCAGCGGGAAGAGGTCAAATCAATTTAAGATCTTTCCCTTGGCTCAGTCAATGGAAAAGTTAATTATACTCCACAGGTTGTAAACGTACAAAACGCTAAATCACTCTTTTTGACTCGGCTTTAGGAAAGTCTTTCGCTGGCATGAGATGGAGTGGAGCGCCTGATACGCGAGCCAGGGTACATGATCTGTGTGCATACATCAGGAGTGATGAGCAGGTCAGGATTTATGGATTCTGAAACTGCTGTTTATAAATAAAAGCTGAGATCAAAACCCCCTCCCTCTTTTATTTAACGAATAAAAGTCCAGTTTATTCATTAGAGAACAATCATTTGAAAAAAAAAAACTTTACAAAAACTTTTTCAATTACTTAATAAACATAACACTTGAATTATAAGAAGCTTGTTCATGTCATACCGGGACTTTTAATAGTGCAGAATAAAAGAAAACAATCATGAGAGTAAAAACTCCCTTTATTTCTCTATATGATCCCCTGCTACACTAATGCACTTATTCAGACGTTTTTTTCGGACTTTCAGGACTTTCTTTCTTAGTCCTTGAATACTATCAAGGTAGAAAGAATTCTCTATACCATGATTGGACTGCCTACTTCACATCTGAAACACTGGCCTCCCAGGAACTCCCAAACGTCCCAAATATGTGAAAATGCCCAAACATGAGATAAAAATGTAAGTCGCTCTGGATAAGTCGCGTCTGCCAAATGCCTAAATGTAAATGTTAATGGCTTGGAGCGAGGTCAGCACTTCCTGTAATGTACAAGTGAATGTGAGTGTCGGTGAATGATTGTGTGCACAGTTCCCACAGACAGAGGAGTCTCTCTCTTCTGCAAGTTGGCAACAAGGATCAGGCGAACCAGTCACTGAATGTTGACAGGAACGACTGCAGTGGGCTCCGAGGGGCTGCGATCCACCTTCTTTCAGATGTTTGCTCCATTAAATGTTTTGCTAAATGCAAAAATCTCATCAGCCTACTGTGCTTGAAGTCTTCAGTAAACATTCTGGTTTGGTGACAATTTCATCTCGGGTCCCGGTTTGACTTGAACGCCACTCGTAGAATACTTGGTACCTAGTGTACTTCTATTTGAACATGCTTTTGTTCAAGGCATTAATGTATTTCTCTCTTAATATACTTTAATATACTTGTGGCTGGGTGGTGAGCACTGCAGCCTCACACCTCCAGGGTTGAGGGTTTGAGCTTACCTCAGGTTTGTGTGCATGGAATTTGCATGTTCTCCCTGTGCATGGTCCACAGTCTAAAGGCATGCATATTTGGGTAATTGGTATTCGCAAATTGCCTGTAGGGTGTGTGTGCATGTGTGTGTTTGTGCCCTGCAGTGGATTGGCACCCTGGTCTCCATTACCTCCTGTTTTATATATATATATATATATATATACTTGCATATATATTGGTTACTTATACATATTATTTAATCGTACATCTGTCCCGTTATACATTACCGTTTACCATTTCCTCCACGTCTGTAACATGTTTGATTGGTGGTTGCCATGGTTACATAATGAGCACAGAGAGCAGTTCAGGAGATGCCTGTAATTACAAAGCGATTAATCTTCTAGGCTTTAATCAAAGGGTTGCTTAGATCATCCCGACATTCTGTCCGAGAATCAGCAGTTACACATTATATCACAGGCCTGTGGAATCCCTCGGAAAAGCATGTGGAAAGAAAAGTCAGCCACTTTTAGCATTTTAGAACCGTTTTTATTTTACAATATGATGGGCATGACGGAGAACCTGAAAGCATGTGCCAAAGGTTAAGCGTGGGAATGGAGCTGAAATATCTGTTAAAGTGCAGGCTGCGTATTCACCAACACACCGCCTAGCAGGGTGAAACCGCTTCTTTTGCTAGCGTTCCTTGGCATGATTAGCTGTCCTGAAGAGAATGAAAGAAAGGGATTCTGTCACTTTTGACATCCTGTCTCTATGCTTTTTATCATCTCTCTGAAACATCCGGATTTAATTACATAATAAATAGAATTAAATCAGGTCAAACTCCAAACCAGCAAGTCTCTACTCAGTTCAAAACTGTTAGCTGAGTTAGCATTTACTTTTCACTACAAACCCAAACAATGTATTATGATATGTAACATGGTAGGCACTATGGCACTTCCGTGTGTACCCCTATAGTGGGTACCACAGTTACAGTACTGGGTACCACAGTGGATGCAACAGTTCAGCTGGTATCTAATAAGAATGTTTGTACTGTACATACTGTACCATATTAGATATGTTAGTTTTTTTTTTACATTTAGTTTTTAGACATTTTACATCGAACAAGTAGCTTATTAGAAGATTATTTTAAAGTAGATGATTAAATCTGGCACATAACTGTTCATACAGTAACATCGCTTTTATTGAACATTTTAATTTCACTTTTGGTGCAGGTTAAACTACAGGTTGATATCTAAGTGCTTGATTTAAGACACGCCGGGTTGGTTTGGCACATGCACAGTACGCTGTCCAACCGTTTGTCTGGCACATAATGTATACTATATACACAAAATATAACTTCACTTCTACTCAACATTTTGGCTCCCAAAGTACTGTTAAAGTTTCATTAAATTCTGCCCAGCCAGTTGTGATCAAATTTGGCTGGACAGACATACAGACATACAGACAAAAAAATTCTGATATCATTGAATATCATTTATGTAGATTTCGACATACACTATGGTAATTCATACATGCTACATACATACATACATACATACTGTACAATGGTACTATAGTACAGTATATCAATATTACTATTATGGAACATAAACATGCATAAAATATTTTTGACAGCATCCTGGTACAGTACGTGTTCCATCGTAGAATCATGTACCATACTGTAGTATGTGTACTGTTGTATCAAAGTATGTACCATGGTAGAATCATACAGTAGACCACAGTGTACTTCATGTACTATAACAGCAAATAATTCCCGTGGTACTAAATACTAAAATATATATGTAATAGGGGAAGTTAAACAAAATTGAAATGGCTGGTCAAAAAATAATTTTTAAATGTTAGTCCCAGACATGAATGTACAATGCTAGACCACTAGCTATGAATATTAGTATTAGCACATGTTAGCCGGCTAATCTTAACTTACGCTTAACTTATTTCTTTTACTTTTTATTATATTATATTATATATATTGCCTGATTTCTGTTTAACCATATACTGTAAAAATAAAGCTTTCAGAATGCTTTCACTTGCCAGCAGGGCAGCTGTTTAGATAGCGCTTCATTCAGTCATACTGTAAGCTGTAGGCTAAAATAAGTCAGCGTTAAAAGCACTAAATAAACCATGATTGAAAATCTACAACGCATTAGCCTTTTGAATTATTCAGCTCTTCCTGTATATAGTAATCACATGCTCTTATTTTGTGCCACCATTTCCATGATGATGTCATGGAGGTCCCGAGCTCCGTCTGGTTCGTGCGAACGGCTATCTCTGGAACGGAACGCCTCTGTAAAATGTTCTGAGATGAAAAGGCAGATTAACTCCAGTTCAGAGCCCATGCATGACGCACACCGTGTGCTAACAAGGACCGTGGTTTGAGCACTTTCTCCTCACGCCACCAAGAAGCAAAGGATCGATCTTAACGTGATCCTCCCACCACCATGCTTCACTGTGTTCTCAGGGTGATGAGCAGTGATGCATTGCTGCCAAGCAGAGAACTTGGTGCCAAGGCCAGAAATGTTTTCTTTCTTTTTTGATGAGTCTTCAACATGCTTTGGGCAATCTCCAAACAGGATCTCAATTTGGCTTGCTTGTCATCCATGGAGGCGGACTTTATGGAACGTCTAGAGTGCTATGCTTGATGTACGTATACAGTAGGAGGGTTCATTCCTGAAAGATTTTGTTCTGACCGGTCTAAAGATGATCTTTAACTGAGAGACTGTGATCACTCTCTATTATTATTTAATATAAATGAAAACTGAACAAGCCACCTTATAAATGCAAGTCATCATAACGGACATGGATACCCTGGGATCTCCTACATATCTCCTAAAAGACCCCTTGGTGTTGTCCTCACAGCCACATACACTTTGTCTCTTTGGAAGGGGACACATTACAGACAATAACACAGTATATTCGCCTGCACTGGAGGGGTGGCACGATCCGGGGGCGCTGATTGGCTGCGCTTTCCCTATACAAACGGGAGCATTGTGTCATCTCAGGTGCCTCCTCGTGAAGCCGAGGCAATCTGAAAGGGAGGCCTTGAGCGAGTCTGCGATGTTTGCTGGGAAAAAAAAAAAAAATCTGCCCATCAGCGATAGACGTGCCTGTGCGGAAAAACTAGGTCAGCCCTTGTCTCCTCGCCGAGCAGCCACAAAAGCCGCATCCTCTGAGGACCCAGGCGGCCTGGACCTCGCCTTTCGTGCTTTGTTCTCAGTCTGCCTGTCACAGTCTTCCAATCCTACTATACATCAATCTTTCTCTCGGAGGCCACGGTTCATTCGTCTCCTTTTAAACGCCTTCGCCCGTCTAAACTCAGGGTGTAAGGAGAGCAAAGACCGCAATCAACCTGAGGTCAGAGCCGGTTGGTGGCGCCTTACAGGAGGCCTCGATTCCTCAAATGCTGATTTCTCATGACAACAGCGATGCTTTTACATTCTGCTCGTCTGTTTGGTTCACTTCATTGAATGGGAAAGTTAGAAACAGTGTGATACTATTTGAGCCTTTTTTTTTTTTTTTTGTAAGGTTCAACTGGAGGTCTGCATCTGCAGCCGGTCATAAAACCAGGACACTATGCTTTATCAACATGTTTTTATTTCATAGCTTAAATAAGGAATTTATAAAATATAGTTTTATATAGGGGACTAAAATTGCTAAACCTTTTCTATAATACAAGAATCATTTAGGTCGCAGTTATGAGAGTGAAACCTTCCTTTATCTAATCCCCTGTTACACTAATGCACTTATCCCAGTGTTTGGATACCATAAAGGGAGAAAGTTTTCTCAGTACGTCAGAGCCATGCTTTATGTATGGAACGCTGGCCTCGCAGGAATTCCCTTAATGTGTGAAAAGGACTTTAAATGTGGAATTGTGTTAAGAACGGTCAAACTCTTTATTTAAAACAGTTTGGAAATGTGGTTGGATAAAACATCATAAATAACCATGATCACTTAAACGCTTGGTGAAGTTGGTAGAAATAGCTACCTGTTTAATAGCGAAACTAAAAGCATTTCAACACACACACAATGTGATGAGAACCTGGGATAGGGACGACACAGCTGTGTGGTCATAAGAAAACCATTCGTGAGTGAGACTCAGCAGAAAAACAGGTGCGTCAGGGTAAGAAGGGAAGAGCATGAAGCGATGCACAAATCATGCATAGTGTCCACTGTACAAGTCTTATGTGTATGTGTCTTATGATCTGGGGTTGCTTCAGTCGCTCAGGTCTAGACTCAGCAACGTTATGTGGCAATAAAATGAAGTCAGCTGATGAGCCGAATGCACTGAATGACCAGGTTATCGTCACATCTGTGGATCCCGAGCTCTTGGGGATGTGCCGGAGAAAACTTTACAGAGTGGTCCGACATCAATACAAGACACAAGAGAACTCCGGCCAGAAATAAATGATTACAGGTTATCAATGATAACGGTAGCACGATAAATATAGATCGACGCTAAATGTGATGTAATGAAATGTTAGAGTGCGCAATTGTTTGTTTGTTTGTTTTTTTGTATGTCAACAATAACAAAGACTTTCATTGTTGTTTATACTATGTAGATTCTTTGTTGTTGTTAGTGTATTCGACAGTATGTTATACAGTAAATTCAATAAGGTTTTTAAAAATGGCATTGTCAAAATAAAAAAAGAAGAATTTAAGACTTTATTGCATTTTGTACAATTCTACATAAAGCGAAAAAAAAAACATTTTTCTTCATTTTTTTTTTAAATAGAGCTAGAAACATACAAACATAGAAATTATTTTCCTTCCATACTTTTATGATAACTGGATTATTTATTTATTTATTTATTTATTTATTTATTTATTTATTTATTTATTTATTGTGGTTTTGGAAGGCTCACCCGGACGTCACAAGTGTTGAGTCATGCGTTAAAACTTTATGGCTATAAATCAATGCAGAAGCAAAATCCTCCTTTTTCTTTAAACTTTGATATATTTTATGGCTCCGACCAGGACGAAGCAGTTATGGAAATCGAATGAATATGTTATCTGTGTCAGTTCTCAAAGCAGTCTTACTGTGCAAAAGCTTCAGGCAAAAAACGTTTAATCAAATCTTCTGTTGTGTTCAGTGCTGGAAACAAAATAGGATCAGTTGGTTAACTCTTGTTTGAATCTCTCCGGTATTTAATCCGCCTAATATGCAAATCATAAAGTATACAGTATCGCACAGTAACGAGAGTAAATATTTAGCGGACTCTTTTTTTTTTTTTCTTTTAAGATGGCAGATATGATGTCACTGATTATTGAAAATAAATGGGTTTTAGACAACTGTGATGTTCAGATGCCAGTGTCTCTACACACTTGACACTTCTGTGTGATCTCTCTGGAACACTTTCTAATGCAGATAAATAAACAGACATCATAATGTTTATGAAATGGTCTAATGTGTTTTTTATATACAGTATAAGAAAGGTTTTGACTGTACATTGTTTAGAGTTCTTTAAATGATATCTTTACGTTTCATCCACTGGAGAACCAGAAACCAGTCTCAGAAAATTGTGTGTGTCTGTCTGTCTGTATGTCTGTCCAGCCAGAATTTCAAATTCACACAAAACAAAAGAATTTAATCAAAAATGTTGAGTAGAAGTGAAGTTACGAAAGTATGGCTTACCCCCCCCCCCCCCCCCCCCCAAATAGGAAAGGAGACGATGAAAACGGAACCTTCAAAGATGATCAATCAAAGGACAGTTCAATGTTTATTCTTCCCGCCGGAAGTTTAAAATCATTTTGTCTTATATGTTCCGAAACCGTGGCGGGTCATTAGAGCAAACATCACAGAATGCATCAGTCTGAGGTGAGGGTGTGTATGCGTTAAAATGCCCCCTAGCACAGATTGACCCCCTACTGCACATAATCACTATAAAAATATCTATTGCCACATAATTTTATCATGCAAAACTGTCTGGATAGAGTTTAATGAAACTTAAATATCTGTCTGAAGGTTAACCTGCACCATAAGTCAAATCAAAACAAGATGTCAGATGTCAAGCTTACAAAATCTTATTTCTTATTGACTATTTCTAGTATAGTTGAATGTAGTTAAATATATAAAATAGTTTAATATGCTAAAAAGAAAATGCCTGATGAAAATTTCCTATATTTAAAACACAACCCTGGGTGGGCCACTTCACCACTGTGCAGCTTGTAAGAATTTTTTTTTTTTTTCAAAAACAAATGTAACTCTACCGTAGTGGCCTTGAGTGGCGCAGCGGTAAATTGCTTATCCGGAGATCGCGAGTTCGATTCCCGGGTGATGCTGTAACCTCTCACGGCCGGAGGTCTAGAGAGAGCTGATTGGCCGAGCTCTCTCAGAGGGGAGGGATGAGAGGTACTAAGTGATCCTACATTAATCACGACTCTACAGCCAATCAGGGGCGTCTGTGAGCTCAAGCGAGCGGAAGGAGCGGATAGCGCCGTCCTGCGAGTGTGTTACTCAGTTCGATAAGATGCGGTCAGCTGGCGTCTTGTTGTTCGGAGGAAACTCGTGACACGTCTTCGGGCCTCCTAACTGAGTGGTAGTAGTAGCCTTAATGTGGGAGCCCCCTAGTGACGGGGAGGAATTAGAAACTGTTGTAGTCTACTGTAGTACGGTCCAGAACATGGATTGCTGGGAAAAACAGCACTACATGTGTATGTTTAAGAAGAGCATTCTGTGGCTCGGACGATATTAATGAAAGAACGACACTTTTAATCTTTTTCATGTTGTGGAATATCCAGGTTAGTTCATGTTGGACCGTATCTAAGTGACATTTTAACAGCCGTAAATAGTTCTTTCCTAGACAGCCTTAGGTTTTTTCCTCCCTCTCTCTCTCTCTCTCTATTGAAGTTAATAAGATGAAAAAAATTTAGCTTGTTACATAAGAGAGAAAGCAGAAGCAGAAAGCTCTCTGTCCTGAAGCTCTGCCCCATGGCACAACACTTAAATTACACCTTTACCCCCAAAGCACTGACACTGACAGGACCTGTCATCCATAAATATGAAACCTCTCTCTCTCTCTCTCTCTCTCTTTAAGAGCTATGCTAGAGCAATGTTTAGACATTTTTAACAAATTTGTTTTCTTTCACTTAGTGTATATTCAGGACTGTGCAAAAGTTTTGACCCACACCCCATGCAATAGTTCTCCGGACGAGAGGGGGAAAGAGGTGGCTGCGGTGGTTGTTACAATTTAAAATCTGCTTATTTATGTATCTTTAGGCACTTTCCAGTCTGTCGCAAGTAAAACATTGGTTCCAATTTTTTTAATCCACTTCATTAAGTTAAACTAAATTTAATATGAAGGAATAACAATAAGGTTGTTCATGACCTTTGCACGGTAATGTACATGCAAGATTTTCAGATTAACATGCCATTAACTGCTTTAAGGAAAACTCCTTAAATACTTTACCAAGTTGCTCGTAAGTAGTCATGACTTACCTGGGTGTGTCATTGCGTCAGCGATCTGGAACACTACTGCAAGGACTATAAATTTTTTTCATCATGCTAAAAAGGTTCGTATCAGATCTATGGCTTTTTATGACTTGTAGGTTTGCCTTAAGTCCATTGTACTTTTCTGTAAGCATATCCGTGGTCATTCAAGGCCATCGGGCATCTGGAAACATCTGGTCATTTAAATGATAGGAAGTTACGTATAGCCTGTAAGAGAAAGTCTATATTTATTCCTTAAGGTTGGGTTTAAGGTTAAAATCAGCACCATTTGTGAGTTAAAGAACAGTCAAGGAGATATACATGACCCTACTGTGACCCTGTATAAGATAAGCAGTACAGATAATGAATAAGTGACCGAATAAGTGCATTTATAAAGAGTGATTCACTTGAAAGAGGCCTGGAATATTTTTTATAATAACTCTCGCTATGATGAAGCAATTTAAACCTCCAAATAAATAAATAAATAAATAAATAAATAAAATGCACCGTACCTTGACGTGTGTGTAATCGATTGCATTACTTGTGATGCTGAAAGTGATCTCTGTTTGCATAGCAAAAAAACATTTATGGATGGCGCTCCATGTTCCCGAACTTATCTGTAAACATATCAGCAAATAGGTAATGGCAGCAATTTCACGTCGGATGTTTTCCGTCAAATCTTCCACTCAGGGGCCTCCCGGTGTGTTCGAAGCTCCATTGTACATTGTTTTGTTCAGACTGCTTCATCCTAGCGAGATTTATTACGGAATATTTGGGGCCTCTTTCAAATGAATCACAAGCACTGAAGTGCAAGAGCTTGCAACTTGCAACCAATCCAGCTGAACACCTCCATTTTAAATAAACATTGAGTAAATGCAATGCCAATGCATGTTTAATTTCATTTATAACTTTTAGTAAATTACATTGTAATTCCTTTTTTTTTTTTTTTCATATTTTTGCTATTACTAATGTAACTTTTTAAAGCAGGCAGCATCGTCGCCGCACGTCTCCATGATCCCCCAGTCCACATCCTGAGGGTTTCTTCCAGGTTTCTCGCTCCTTCTCAAGTCACACCTGCATGTAGATAGGCTACGAAAACCAAGGGAATCTTTTTCTTCCTGAAATCGTTCTATAATAGATATTTTGCCTCATACATTTACACAATATGCACAATATGTATATGCTTAATGTTAAAAAAAATGGACATCATGGTTTACTTTAATCAGGGAACAAATGGACGTTCTGGATTAGTGAGGGTTTTTTTTTTTTTTTTTTTTACTAGAAAGCTTTGAACATGTCGGAGCGAGAACTGTGACAGACAATGCTGCCGGGCATGAATGTGTGAATTTATTACAATAATAATATGCTATGGACTTGGAGCAGAAAGAGGGAGAGAAAGATGTGTTGTAGGGAAAGTAAGTGGTATTTGGTGGTTTCGCAAGAAAGCGAATGTTTTGCTTCGTATTTGATTATCTGCAGTGGAGTTTGATTTGAAGGGCTTTAGTCATGTTGCTCAGTCAGATGCGTCTACGACGTCTGCGTGACTGAAGTAGGCCAAGGATTTAACGAGAACAAAGGGCCAACTCATAAACGCAGACATAAAAATGTGGGATTCAGACCCACACGCTCGCTGCGGATCAAAATGCTCCACTTGTACAGTGTATGTAGGCTGAAAATTCCAAATGATGCTTTATTTTAACCCGCAGGGGTCTGTTTGGCCTTTTGATACCTAAGAGTCAAAAATCCAATAAATAACAGGGGTCGTTTAGGATTTAGACAACATTTACAGTAACATCAAGTGCTAAATTTAAATACTTAAAACATTATTACGAGGTGGTATCAGAGGGAGCACCGCCCTTCATAAGTCAGTGTGCCAAAAGACATCGTCCTGTGTACTGTACATCGGGAGCTGTGCGACTGGTGCTATTCAGGCTACATCTGCTATTTTTCCATGGACCGCAAGTTAGATCAAAGAGCGAACGTGAAATTCTGAGTAAAACTGGGAAAATCTGCCACAGAGACGTTTGACGTGATTCCACTAGTTTACTGGTTGTTTGGACACAATGGTGACAAGTGATTGATCACTGGACAACAATCAGGCATTTCCTAATGTAGTCACTTTCTATACATCTTTATCCTGTATGCAGGGTCGCAGGGGGCCTGGATCCTATCCCAGGAGACTTAGGGCATGGGCGGGGTACACCCTGGGTTCACACACTACAGGCAATTTGGGAACGCAAATTAGCCTAATCTGCAGGTCTTTGGGACCAAGCACGGGGAGAACATGCAAAATCCGTGCACGCAGAGACGGGAATCGAACCCGGACCCTGGAGGTGCAGAGTGACAGTGCTAACCACTGCACCACCATGCTGCCACTGCTAATGTACTCTGTTCTCAGATTGTGTCCAGAATTGTTGCTTTTCTTTGCAAAATATTGCTAAAAGGGTCTAAAAAGTCATCAAATATACTGAAAAGTCACTCCGTTTGTGATTCTACACACAATATTTCGTAGACCCTAATAGCACATTCACATAGTGGGGAACAAGTCCACCAAGCATGCAAACTCCACGCACACAAACACCAAGGCAGGAATCGAACCCTCAACCCTGGAGGTGTGTGGCTACATTGCTAAGCACTACGCCACCATGCCACTACGGTTTTAATATATTGCCATATGTTTTTTTCTTTATTCTGTAAAGCTGCTTTGCAACAATTCTATCGAATTTAATTGATTTAAATTGTATTATATTATGCAAGTGGCGGCACGGTGGTGTAGCGGTTAGCGCTGTCGCCTTGCGCCTCCAGGGTCCGGGTTCGATTCCCAGCCGGGTTCGATTCCCGCCTCTGTGTGCATGGAATCTGCATGTTCTCCCCGTGATTGGTGGGTTTCCTCCGGGTACTCCGGTTTCCTCCCACAGTCCAACGACATGTAGGTTAGGTTAATTGGCGTTCCCAGATTGGCCGTACTGTGTGTATGTGCGTGCGATGGACCCTATGCTATACAGTATACTATGCAACTAGATGAACAGTAAATGAAAGATGGTTCCGGCTGTATAACTTACACACATACTTTTGAGTGCAACATCAATGATAGAAATGTTGCTCAGACCTCATGTGGGGTTTCTGATGAATGCACCATAATAAAGACAATTACAGTAATGTCATGCTATATATGCTTTGCAGATACAGATGCAAAAATGCAAAAATCTTATCAGGCTGCATATGCTGCAAATTAAATGGTTAGGAAATAATCGCCTTTCAGTGTTTGACCAGTGGGTGTGTCTGCAGCTTGCTTCACTCGAGCCAAGTGTACAGTTACACTGTACAGCACGTTCTGTCCACAAGGCCTCTGAACGTGTCGCTCGCTGTCATTGCGTAACCTAACCAGCGTGGCTGGGGTACATGAAAATACAACGTACACAGCACGCAAGTTTTAAGCGCTTGTAATAAACTATAATAAACCATCAACGGCGATGCCTGCGCTATATAATTCAGTTAATCTGAGCCGATCTGTTACGCAACGGCAGATTGATTCTCTGCAGCTGTTGCTTTGGACGCCTGCCAGTGTCAACTCTGCAGAAAGTGCGAGAAGCAGGCTGCCTTTGTCTGCCTATTCAGAATATTCATAGCGCTCAACAAATTGGCTAATTTATAGCCATGGGATATGTGTGGAAGTCTTTCAGCCTCTCACTGTGCTTGGCATGGTCTGAGTCCAGAGGGTGGCAGGCGATCAGGACGGCGTAGATCAGAGAGGAAGTCGGGAACATATTTGCAGGAGATTGTTTCATAACATGTTTGTCCTTCTGTCTATTTTGTTTGTTCGAAGGTTTGGACACACCTTCTAATTCTGTGGTCTTTTGATTTCTTTCTTCTTGAAGGCGTCCAAAATATACAAGGATCTTCTTTAAACAGTTGATATTGAGACGTATCTGCCACTTCTGCTCTGCAAAGCTTCATAACGGCTCTAATCTGAGGTGCTGTTGTTACATTAATTGGTGATTTCTGAGGCTGGTGACTCTAAATGAACTTCTCCTCTGCGGCAGAGGTACGTTTTGGTCTTGATTCCTGGGAAGGTCTTCGTGAGAGACAGTTTCATCATGGTGCTTGATGGGTTTTGCAAATGCACTTGACACAATACTGTTCTTTGACTGCATATATTATCCATCCATCCATCCATCCATCCATCCATCCATCATCCATCCATCCATCCATCCAGGAACCTCTGTAATCCAGCTAGGGAGCACGGAGGCCAATGGTGATTCCCATTGTATTTATTCCCACTTTACAAACATCAGTCAACATTCTCACACTATGGGCAATTTGGGAAGACCATTGGGAACGCGTTCATCTGCATGTCTTTGGGAGGATACTGGAGAAACCCATCAACCACGTAGAACATGCAAACTCCATGCTCCATGCATGGTGCTGATAATTTTTCCTAACAGTATAATATATGTATATATTCAACAAAAGATGAAACCTATGATGAAATACATTTTTGATGCACTGAAGTTCAAATTCTTAAACAAAAGCAATTCCAGCAATCTGGAAGCAATCACAAGGTCTACTGTACATATTTGATTTGGCGCAATTTGTCTGGAACAATGATACTGTATTTGTTTATTGGGGCATTTTAAAAATCAATACATGAAAGCTCTTTAGACCACGGTGCTGTCGAATTCTGATTAGTCAGGTTTAGATTTATGGCATTAAGCAACACCTTACATATCCAGACTGACTTAAATTTATCTCATTTCTACAGTTGATCTGTTGACGACTAAGGACGGTTGCTCATGGCCCAGCTGGGATTTAAACTCATCTTCAGATCAGTAGTCCAACGTCTTCACCAATGAGTGTCCACTCCCCATTGCTTTCTCCTCAAAAGTAAACCTACAGGGACAGAAACATACAAACACCCTCTTAGATAATGAATCCGGCGGTGCTCGGGAATGTCTTTCAATTTGCCTTGTACAAGGCCTCTCAACTTCCTGTTGGTGATGATTTGACTACGGCTGGTAGCAAGATTGTGGGAAAGTCCAAGGAGGACTCAGGACAGATCTGAGAAAGAGGATGGTAGATTTACACAGGTCAGCAACGTCTTTTAGGAGCCAATTGTATGGAGGTGTAGCCACTTTGCAATGATCTGGAAGAAGATCAAAATGGTCACCCTCAGCTGAGAGGAAATGGGTTTGGATGATCAGGAACAACCCAGGAACCTCCAAGACACAGGAACCACCAAGACACAGGTCTACCATGACCTGGAAGCAGCTTCAGACAGAGACACTGGTGCTCCAGCGGCTTCCAGTTCATGGCAGACCTGTGTCTTGGTGGTTCCTGGGTTGTTGCTGACCACATGGGCAAAGAGTAAGCATACGAATAAACACTACGAAACACTGCGAATTCTGCCATGTCGAGTGGCCAAATAATTAACCAGAATCCGGCCAAAAACTTGTTGATATCTACTATATACAATACCTTCCTATTGCACCCACTTATAATTCATTTGCTCATTTGCACTCATTATATTACTGTACCTTCCTCACTGTGTAATGTTTACACATGCACAATTCTTCATCATGGTATCAATACCTTCCTTACTGTACCACCTATAATCATTTGCTCATTTGCACCATTGCAATTAATCTGCCTCACTATATACTATTTATATACAGTATGCAAATTATTCGGCACTGTGAAAATGCACTTCTGGTTGGATGCGGACTGTATTTCGTTGCCTTGTACCTATATGTGCAGTGACAATAAAGTTGAATCCAATCTAATCTAATCTAATATGTTGTTTCTATGACCAATTAATAATAATAATAATAATAATAATAATAATAATAATAATTCTTATCCATCCTCCATCTAGGACCCTCTGTAGTGCAACTAGAGGCCGTGGATGTTATTGTAGTTACTCCAATTTTACGACCGTGGTCGGACCTTCATTCAACATTCACACACGCATTCACACACTACGCAATTGAAACGCCAGTTAGCCTAACCTGCATGTCTTTGAACTTTGGGAGGAAACCAGAGAACCCTGAAAAAAAAACCCACCAATAATAATAATAATAATAATAATAATAATAATAATAATAGCACGCTCATTTTGTGAGTTCTATTTTTGACCCATATTTCAGTAGTGGTATAATTTACACGATGTAAAATTCTTGAGAACTTTAGTTCTACGGATAAACCAAAGTCTCTTTTTTAATCGTTACTGATGGGTTTTAAGGTGAAACCCGAAATAAATAATAAATAAGAATAAACCCCTTGTTCTATCATAGATGTTGGACAATCAATCGTCCCCACGAAAACAGACCAGTTCAAACGATTCATCTGAAGCTCAGTCTTGCTTTGGTATTGAAATGCTCTGATGAATGCAAACTTCTGACTGATTTGATGGTTTGACGCCTCACTGTTACTCTTGTGGCATTGTTTTAAATGCTCCAATGCTTTTTTAACTGCTCACCCTTTTATTATACTCAAGATTTCATTCAGTTCAATTTGATTTGTACAGCACTTTTAAAAACTGACATTGTCACAAAGCAGCTTGATCAGCAGTTGATCTCATTTTGTATTTTCAGGTCGGTGTACTCGGCCGTACTGGAACATTAACCGAGTTGTTTAGAGCAACAGCTGATGTGCAAAGGTTTTGCTTTTTTTTTTCCGACATCAACACCACCCAGAACCCCCCCGGGGGGCCCCCCCCCCCCCGGTCCACCCTCTCACACTCTCGCACTTGCTGTTGAGCAGTAATTCCCCTTTTTTAATTTCACACTGAGTGTTCTTATAGCGTGAGTTCTTACTTTCTCGTGTTTAGAGATCTGCGTTTCCTGTACATGAGCAGCGTTGCAGGATTTTAAACAGCTAAGCAGAGACATGATCAGGCCACATATAGGTTTTAAGAGTCTTCTGCGTGCACCCTTGTGCCAGGTGGCAAGTTTTCTTATTTGTCGCTCTGGTTATTTTATTAATGCAATTCATTTATTCACCCTTTATCTTCATAATATATTGCACCTTCTGCAATAATTTCCTGTTACAGCAGGTCGGTACACCTCAAAAAACACAGTGCAGCACAGAGAGCCGTTTTCAAACTCGGATTCCCAGTCCATGTTTCAAACTTGGGTTTTTTAGAGAGAGGACCACTTTAAGGCTGCTTGCACTGAACTGATCGCAACATCACATGCTCCTTTCTGTGAAGGCTCTGTGTTGCACTTTAGCGAAGGAGTCACTAAACTCATTCAGCTTTATCTAATTAGGGAAAACGGTGGGGGGACTCCAGAGGTCATTACAATGCAGCCTATGTTGCATGAACAAGCTTGTTATTTATTTATTTATTTATTTATTTATTTATTTCATGGGTAGTATACTAGAAACTAGAGCAATGTCCCAGAACATGTGATCTGGAGATTGTACAATGCATACAGTACATAAAGTTCGGGGCAGGAAGAATTCTTTTGGTTTCGTTTATTCGTTTTCAGTAGGCGCATTATTCCGGGCTTTATCCTGGGAACACCAGGTGCGATGCAGGAATACAGCTTGTATGGCATGCATGTGCACTTCAGGAACCCTAATAATGATATTTAAAGCATCCATTTATCACAGTCATTTCATTAACCCGCCCAAAAAAAAAAAACACACATCTCTAATGTAATGAGCAGAATTCAGCAACACAATTGTAATTGTAAACATGGAACCTTCATACAAAGACATGAACGCATTCAGTAATCACATGTTGTTTCTCAGTTAAAGAATAAACCACGACATGGCATGCTCTTATGGGAAAATAATCCACGGCATGGGTGGTGTGATAGTTAATTAAGCTCACATTATCAACCATTACATGTTTACATATTTATTTTATCCTTACATTGCACATATAGTCGATCATGTCGCTGGTATTGAAAATTAATGAACACCTTCTGATCAGTTAGATTTTAAAACTCGACATTGCTGTGGCGTAATGCCTTTTGTAATTCCTTTAGAGAAGTCAGAGAAAAGTGCAAAGTAATCATCAGAGACGAGGCTGAGTATGCTAAAATATACAGAGTTAACTTAGGCGTTATGTTAGACAGTGCAACAAGATAGACAAAGACAGCGACATAGACGAAACTGGTAATAAAGTACGCCTTGACCAAGAACAAAAGTAGATACTTTATGCAACTGTTACACACTGAAGATTGTTGCGTATTTAAATACTGCACAGGAAAGTTACTTCAACTTTAACATAAACGCAAATACTGTCTGTGACGCTGTCACAAAGGTTTCATAGGCATGTGGAAAGTGTTTTTTCGAAGCGTGTCAGGTGGTTCTGGCGCACATCTGTGAATGACCTGCTCAAGGGATGGAGTTCAAAAATGTGGGTCAACCATTATTTTTCTCTTCACTTCTTCACCCACAATAATCACCCACAACCACAAAAATCCTTTGCAGGGCGCGCGCACACACACACACACACACACACACACATACACACTCATTCACACACTATGGGCAATTTGGGAATGACAATTAACCAAGTCTGCATGTCTCTGTCTGTGGGAGGAAACCGGAGAACCAGGAGGAAACCCACCAAGCACGGGGAGAACATGCACACTCCATGCACACAGACCCCGAAGCGAGAACTGAACCCTCGACCCTGGAGGCGACAGTGATATCACCTACATCACCATGCTGCCTGTTCTGCAACTCATAAAGTCTTTTTTTTTTATCTGCAGCTTTATGAACTTATTCAAATAAATCAATCAGATTACAGCAAGAGATCATCTTTGTTGATCTTTGTTGTGTCATTTAAAGCTCAGCTGTGTTGATAAAACTTTTTATTCGCACAAAACAGAAATTAAAATCAATTGAAAATGCATCACGGATGACTCTGGGCACATTTAATCTTCTGCACAGAGCAATACACAGGATTTGATTACATTTCCAAACAATGTTGTGTTTGTTCCTGTTTTATATATATATACAGTATATAATGAGCGCATGCGCGATCAGGAGACCAAGCAGCTCCATCGCTGCCCGGGTTGACGAAATACGCATGCGCAGTTCTGGGAAAGCGCCATGAGCCAAGAAGTTGCGTGACAAGGCAAAAAAAGGGGTGGAGAGTATCACTTTAGGGGGCGGGGTTTTCGTTTGATTGACGTGACTGAGTTTCGACGTGCCTGGGAATCGGCTCGCGCTCGTGCTGAAGCCACTCGGGCGGAGTCGTCGATGATAATAGAGCGCACGAGCCACGTCTGTGAGTTGGAGAGATTAGTGTAAAACGCGGTGTTTCAGTGGGATTTATTTCACCGTTGCACGTTATTTCGACCAGGAGTGGATTTCTTTTGGTTAAACCAGAGCCTCGTCGCTGCTTTTCTTTTTTCCCCCAAGAAAGCCGTATTGTTGAGCTAACACGGCTAGCCGTCGTTAGCTACACTTCTTTTTTTCTTCACGCGAAGGAAAAGGAAGGAAGGATTTTCACGGCCCTGCTCTGACCGGACTCCATACAAGTTTGCCAAAGTAAGTTTTCGACGCGTCGTGTTGTTAAGGATGTGTTTACGCGGTTAGATATCTACTCCCGAGTGTACTTTAACACTTGACTCGTATTATTTGATCGTTTTGAGCCTTTTAACTGAAATAACCGCCTCAGTTTGTTCGAATGGATTGGGAACAGTTTGTTCCGTTGGTCAGGAGAAGCTCGTGCACGGATTAACGTTAGCGCGGTTGGGAATGGCTGGCTTCTTGATACAGCGTTATATATTCACTTGTGTGTCTCATTGTTAGTCTGTTGAAACTCTCACCGTCCACACACATGACTAGATTGTGTTAATAAAGTCTGTACACACACTAATGGTGTCGTGTTCCGTGTAAGGTGAGCGCGCGTGCACCATAGCTAGTAGTTAGCTCCATGTTTCACACACTCGACGGTGTAGAGTGTTAACTTTATTCGCAATCCATATATATCTCTAAATGTTCTGCACATTAAACACTTATCATATGTCCTGAACTATCTATTGCATAATTTACCAAAAAAGTTATATAAAATAAGTTTTGTAATGATTCTCCACTTTATTCCTGCATCTCATTCTCATCTTCCATAAGTTATTTGACAATATAATATAAAGAAAACCACTGCAAAATAAACTATTGCACACCACATCTTATGAACTGTATGGAGAGTATGAATTTCATTCCTGTAGCGTCGTTTGTCTCATTCTGTATCTCTATCTCCTATAAGTTATATAATAATATAATGAAGGGTGTATATACTATGGCACACCACATCTAGTGCACTTGTACGGGGAGTATGGAGCTCATTCCTACAGTGGTCGTTTCTCTCTTCTGTAAGTTATGTAATAATATAAAGATTGTATAAGCTATTGCACGCCATATCTAGTGCACTTGTATAGGGAGTATGATTCTCATTCCTGCAGTGTCGTTTCTCATTCTGTTTTTTTTTTCTTCTCTTGCTCTCCTATAAGTTATATAATGTGCTATAAATGGTGTATAAACTATTGCACACCACATCCAGTGCACTTTATGGATAATATGGAGTCATGGCGGATTCTAGTGCATTAAATTGATACCCGAAGGTTTCTGTTGCTAAAATGCACCATTTTTAACTCAATGCAAGAGATGAATGAGATTTATGTATCTCATGGATAAAGAATGATGAAGCATTCAGATTTTTTTCTCCTTTTAAAAGGTGGAAGCAGATATACTCAAGTTTATGTATTAAAAAAAATGCAAACATCAAAGATTGATTGATAAATGGATAGAGATTCACTTAGTCAGAAAATTTGCATGTCATTAGGACAAAATGCATGCTGATGTCTTTGGTTGGTTGTACAGGTTTCATCTTCCTCAGATGCGACAAACGGAATCAAATGGTGCATTTTAAATCGCAACTTGAGTTTATTTTATTTATTTTTTTTTTGGCATACAACATTTTTTTATTATCTGCTCAATCTGCTATACGATTAAGGTTCTTTTAACATATAGTGAAAAAAGTTGTTTTTTCTGCCATGCTTTATGTCCAGTCATCCTCTTAGAGAGAGAAGTATCATGTCATGAACATGTTCCCCCTCATGATCATGTTTATCTTTGATGATATCCTGTCCGAGTTGACTTCTGGCACAAGGGCTCATCAACTAAATGGATTGGTTGTGATAGAAATTATGTAAATATTATCATATGGCTGTGCCATTTACAAGAACACAATCAAATTAAATACCTCCAGTATCCAAACACCAGACGAGAGAATATTTATTAAAAAAGAACGTTAAAAATATAATGACAACATGGATTAAAGCTATTCTGGTGGCTCATGGTTGCTGCCTTTTTGTTTTTTCCTTTTAATTTGTGTGTAACATGCAGTGTTGAGTAAAAAAGCTTGTATGTGTGTGTTGCAGGTGGTGTTTGCCTTGGCCAAAACTCTGGAGCAGACCTGATGGGAACATTATGTCTAAAGCACCATGAGGCTCCTTTAGATCACTGGAGAATCAGTTTCACATAAACGATTGGACTGTTGCAGAAGGAAGACTGCAGCATGGTGTCTTGTTAAATCGATAGGATTCAGAGAAATAGTTTCCACCACAGATAAATTTCTTGGTGCTGCTGCTACTCGAGTGGTTTGTAAAGGAGAAAAATTATTGTAAATTCAAAGTGTAAAACCTAGCTATTTCATATCTGCTAAGATAACAAGATGAGCGCAGAAGGATATCAGTACAGAGCACTATATGACTATAAGAAGGAGAGGGAGGAGGACATTGACCTGCACATCGGGGACATACTCATTGTGAGTAAAGGCGCCTTGTTGGCACTCGGCTACAGTGAAGGGCTGGCAGAGAGACCGGAGGACATAGGCTGGCTACCCGGGTATAATGAGATGACTCAGGAAAAGGGGGACTTCCCTGGTACCTATGTGGAGTTCATTGGGAAGAAAAAGATTTCTCCTCCGACCCCAAAGCCGCGGCCTCCCAGGCCTCTTCCTGTGGCACCCGGGCCAGCCAGGAATGACTCGGACTGTGAGCAAGCAGGTGAGTGAGTTTGTCAGTCTTATAGGAAGAAGTCTTATTACTGTATTTATGTACTAAATATGGAAGGCGTCTCCAGTGTCTAGGTCATTGTTGGTAACAAGACAAACTAGGTTTTGTTTGTCTTATTAACTTCAGATGGCCACAGAATGCTGCTTAAATTGTCGTTGTATAGAAGGATTAACATTAAACTTAAAAAAAAAAAAATCATCTTCATGGCAGTTATGTGTCACTTTTTACAGGGTTGACATTTTTATCTTATTCTACATCTGAGCAGTTGAGGGTTAAGTGCCTTGCTCAACGTCCCAATGGTGATGGTTCTGAGGATTGAACCTGGGACCTTTTGGTGAGAGTGGGACAACTCTTTTTCAGAAGGGCATTATTTGCATAATCTGTTTATGTCCAGATTGGACAAAGCTGCCTTTATTGTGCTATTCCACCTTAGAAACTTTTAACATGTACTGTGATTTATTCCAGAATGTTGTTTTACCTTGAGCCCAGATTCAAATAAAGGCATGTTCACATTATGTGCTGTCTACTCATACAGTTTATTTCTGGCGTTGTAGGTGGTCGAGAGCAGCAGATATTCATCTGTCTATTTAGTGTTATATTCACACCTCCCCCTCTGGCTGCACATTCACGTAACATGATGGCCAAAACATGTGCTAAAAGAACTTGTTGGGGTGGGGTCCATTTTCCCTCAGCTTGAGAGAAACCAGAAGAGTCACCTTGACCATCTTGAGATCAACGGTGTGCAAGAACGCAAGAAAAGCTTAGATAACCATTGTCCTTTTGTCAACAAGACAAAAAAAATCCACAGGAAAAAATTGGTTATAAAAAATATGAGGATTATGCATACTTTATCAACAGTGTTGAAAAAGAATTGTCAGGACGAACATTAAACTATAAATCTTCATTAATGCTGTCAATCGCTATGATCCGCATAAAACCAGCTTGTGTGTGCAGTGTTTTAACCAATTAGTAACAGGCAGCACTGCCAGCCCAATCCTTTGAACACTTTCAGTTCTTCTTAGTTCCTGGATCCTTTGTGATTAGATCGGTGGCTGATGTGTACATTTTGTTGGCTTAAGTTGAGAAGTTTCCTCATACACTTCGAGCGTGGCTGTGTTGGCATAGGTTTAGTTCCTTAAAGCTGGTAATTGATTAGCCAGGTAGCTTGTATCGGCACAGCGAGCACAGACTGTCTACATGCCCTTGAAGCAATGATTACTGTTTCTAAAAGTGTTCTCGGGGACCACTGCAGCTTCCACTTCGACAGATTGAACAAATTAAAGTGCACACGTCGTGCAGGGCCGGCGCTCTGCGCGGTGCGTCACTGATTTAATTTTTTTCCCCTCCTCCGTTCGATGCATTAGATTCTGATTAGAGACAAACATCGTTGCCATGGTGCCGAAGTGACTGAATGTGCTCGAGTTAGCGCACAGAACATTAGATTATATGTGAAATATTGCAGCAGTAATCACGAGCAGTGAATCGGTGTACCACGGGTCCTTGCGTCTTTCCTGCTCCTGTGTGGTCTATTTAGTTGTTGGAAATGTTTGGTTTAAATGTGCTGTTTTGAGGCTCCATCAGTCATACACAGTACCACAACTTCCATTTGGAAATATTTTTTGTTTTTGTAGAAGCTGTCAACTTTGGGCCTTTTTAAAGAAAATAATTTTTATGAAAATTTAATTTGCATACTAATTAGGGGCAGGTGTGGCTCAGAGGGTTAAGGAGTTACTGATCGGAAGGTCGGCGGCTCGAGCCCCAGCTCCACCAGGTTGCCACTGTTAGGGTTAAGGGGCTTACTCAAGGGCCCATCTGCTCCAGGGGCTCTGTATCATGGCTGACCCTGCGCTCTGACCCCAGTTACGCTGGGATATGCGAAGAAGGAATTTCACTGTGCTGTAATATATATGTGACAAACTTAATTCCACACTAGTCAATCAACCAATACATGTTTAGTGAATTGTCGTGGCTTCTTCTTTTTTCCTCCTCTTTTTGCTGTGCTCCAGACTTTCACAGCTAATACCAAGTTTCTCATCCCCCCCCTTTTTTTGCTTTGTCATATCTTTTTCCTTAAATTACATGCATTTCTTGTGTAATAATATGCTGTCTTTCACTGTGTCTCTTTAAGTAATATATATAAAACTTATATGTATGCAAAGCTTCACCATAGCTGCGATCTTTCTTGACTAAGCTTTACACTTTAGTACTTTTTTTCTCCACGCCATGTCATTCTAAAGAAGTTCAGAAGTGTAAAAATAAGTGGATGATGGGTGCCATTTTGTAGTTTAAAAAAATGGTTATGTTATTAGGTTATTTTCTGTTGATAGATGTTAATTTAAGCTGCACTAAACATGAGTCACAAGTCAATTTCAGGACACTTATTCTGATTTGTATAGATCATTAAATACAGATATTGCCTTTAAAAAAAATTCAAATTAATAAAAAAAATTTCCAAGGTATGCATCTTTCACTGTTCCCGATCCTCTGTGCTAACTGCACTAATTACATGGCAGTAAGTTGGGAGCAGATGTGTACAGTTTTGAGCTATAAGGTTCAGGATGTGTGTATCCTGTACATGAGTGAACTCAGCCCATCATGCAGCTGCAAGTTCCTTAGGGGTCTCAAAGTCTCCTTGGGAAGTGGTTGTGAAATTTTTGCGAGGGTCTGTCAGAGTTGTCTGTATGAATCCCGACAGTGTTGAGTGACAGCCTCAGAACTTGGCGCGAGGATGATTGTGGCACCGGGAAAAGAAAAATCTCTGTGTCTGCCCGGGTAGGAGGCGGAGAGTGAGCCGAGCACAGGCTCTGGGGCCCGGGGTCTGGATTCTTGTTGCTTCACAGCACTTGTGATTTATTACCTGACACTGAAGGATCTGGCAGATCCTTTTGGCTCACTCTTTCTTTTTGTCCCCTCCCTTTTTTCCTCCTCTCCTTTTTCTCCCTTCCCTCCTTTAATACTCTGTAGCTGGGACTCAGCCCAAGTTGGGGGAGGGAGCCAAGTATAAGTTTGACTAAGGGAAGAGCGGAAGGGTTGAAAGTGGGAGCTTTGGTGCATTAGTGGGTTCTTGCTCTTATCCCTCTCTCTCTCTCTCTCTCTCTCTCTCTCTCTTATACACACACACACACACACACACACACACACACACACACACACATTCACTCACTCCTTCCCTCCCTCCGAGTCACATGGGCTTACTTCAGAGAGCAGCAGATGTGGAATTCCAGTCCGTTCTGGCTCCCGAGCTTTTAAAAACACAAATGTGCTCCTTTTTTGTGGCCTCTGGAGTGAGGAATAGTGTGCGCCCTGCCTCATTTTGGATTAGCTCCTCTTTTTTTTTTATTTTTTTTTATTTTTTTTTTTTTACAACCGCTCCCCTTCTCGTTTTACTTGACTTAAATGCACCATTGCTGTGCCACAAATCATGCATTTTTTTGAAGACTTTCATGTTGTTTTAATGGTTTTAAACTGAAAACAGTTTTTCTTTAAAAATTTTATGAAGAGAGGACAACGAAAGTAAGAAGAGTAGTACTTCAGTAGATAAGTTTTAGAAAAATTATTTGTGTAAAATTTCTTAATGGATAACAGTTTTTAAAGTGTGTTTAAGTACAGTTTGTGAAGAATAGTTGAGTGCTTATGGTTCATTTTCTTTTTGCTATGCTCGTTAGACCTGCCCCTTTTTTAATTTATGTACACAAAGCTCTTCCCACAAAGCTAGCTTGAGCATGGTAACTAGAGGTACGGTTAGTAAAGACTAAGTTTTTTTTATTTTATTTTATTTTTTATTTATATATAAGTGCTGTCGGACATTCAACAGCTTGAAAGCTGAGCTTTGAGTCTATAAACTTGCACCGTCTCCTCGTAATTATTTATCAGCATGTAAAGGGGCCCTGGGGGCGTGTCTATAAAATGACTGACAAGTAGCCAATCCAAATACAAACATTTCCATACTGGAAGGCAGGTTTCTAAACTTTTTTTTTTTTGTACTAATAAGAATTCAAAGTTACAAGGGTGCATGCCTTTTTACCTTTTATATTTTAAAAAAGGGGAGCGGGATTAAACCGACAATTTTGTTCCAATGCAGCTTTTTATGCTGGTGGACAAATATTTACTCTAAACTTGCAGAAATTGCATGATTTTATGAATCACAGTTCAATTATTGAACCTCATTACGATTGCATTAATAAAAAAATGAAATGAGTGACAAACTTTACATGAATTCCAGACAATGCGTATAATGCACCCTTTTGAAATAAAAAATTCCACAGGTCCGTATTGCGGTTTCCCTTTTAATGCGCATTTTCATCAGCTTCTCATTGAGGGTCTGTAAGATGATTTGTAATGGTTTTGGAATTTTTACAAGTTTTAGTATGTTACATTAGTCGAAAAAAATTGATGATGCATTACAAAACCAAAAGAAAAAACAAGATGCCACATCTTTTAACCACACTACAAGAAACCCTGTACTGTGACCATTGTGAAATCAAAGTCAGGAGCCACAGGTTGCTACAGTTTCCTCCATCAACACCAAATCTGATTGCCCCCTCACAGTCCTCTCAGAAAAGCACTTCATTTTATTTCATTTCTGTATTTATGGACTCACATTATGCTCTTTTGCTGACCTACTTTCTCAGTTGCATAGCTCACATTTTGGACACCGATGTAGCAATAATCTAAGCTAACGAGTGTCTCAGGCTAAGTTCATACACACAAATGAGGAAGTGTTTTTCTTTTCCTCATGAAATGCTCGAAATTCATTTTTAAAAAAATCACACTGTGGGTGATTGCATCTGTCCGTGTCGATCCTTAAAGACGGTGATTTCCGACCAGATGACTTTTTCCTTAATTTTGTTGTTTTGGCAGTTTTGATGTCTTTCATGGGCTTGTTGGTCTTTTTTGATTTAGCTTAAAAGTTTCCTATAGAAGACCCCAACCCATAATGATGGTGGCACCATCTGAAGTGAAATTAAGCCTTCATATTGTCGCTCCCTGAAGAGAACGAGGCGACGGCAGGTCAGCACTGTTAATATGTCCGGACATGAGACTGTATCTAAAGCTCCAGCTTTCATGCTGGAGCCCTGTGTTATGTAGCAACATTGTGCGCTGCTACATTGAGTCCAGTGATGACAAATACAGCACAGATTTAATAATCAGTCCGTTGTTTAATTGTTGTTGTGTAAACAATCTCATTGTCCTCATCTGACATTCATCAGACACACAGCTGACAACTTTTGATATTATGAAAATATCCCATCAACCAAGTGTTTGTTAAACGCTCCGAGAGATTAAGTCGAACCTTCACGTGAGAGCTTCAAAGCCATCCTGACGGCATGTTGCATGAAGGAAAATGATGACTAATCAAGTCCATTTGGGCACGCTTGAGCTGAACTTAAGGACAATTCCGGGGGGGGGGGCAGTTGAGTTGTGAAATTTAATCTGATGCTTGTGACTTTACAGGATTTTGAAGTTCAGGGCTGAATGTGCATTTAACTAGAGGGCAAATAAAGGCTGCGGTCAGCTCCACATTTTGCAGAAATGTTTTTTAGAAATGTTTCTTGTTTAGTCCTGAAGCTGATTTTTTATTATTATTTTAATGAAGTAAAGCCTGAAATGCAGTACATTTTATAAACTACTTAATAAAAGCAATACACAAGTTAAAGAAAGTTGTTCGTTCCTGCCTTTTAAAAGAAGAAAAAAAAAAACCCATGAAATTTCTATTTTGCTGGAGCGACAAGTCCATGCAGGTTCTATGTGCTTCATATCACGCACAGAAATTAAGCCTTTCTTTCCAGTCTCCTCTTAAAATAGCAACAACCATGTCTCTGTGCAGAGCTTTTATCTCCCAGCTTAAAGTAGATTGCAGATTGGTTGCCTCGAGGCAGAAGACATGAAGGTGCTTGATCCAAGTTACTTTCCCTGCAGTTTTTAATCTTTGCCAATGCTTTTTTTATTTCTGAGGTTAAAGCCTGTGTGTGGCTGTGCGTGTGCTCCTGTGATTCAGTTCATGGGAACCGTATTTCTTCCACTGAAAGCATGTTGTAAATTAAGAGAGGGGGTGGGGGTGTTCATCAACGCCATTGGACAAAACTACAACTTTCTTAGTCATGGCTGAAATGAGGGTCGGTTGTTACATAAGGGAAAAAAAGAGGAAGCGCGGACGAGAGAGCAAGCAAACGAAGGAACAGCAGACGAGTACATTTTGCATAGCTGGAGTTTGAGATAATGTAGCACTCTCCTTTTCAGGGGCCTCTTTAGCACTCAGCTGAACATCTGCTGTGTGTAAGCGCACACTGAGGGGGAATTGTTACAGGGCTTCACAAAGAATGTGCACTTTCCCCTGAGCCCAGGAGTAAGCAGCTGGGGGTTTCGACGTTCTTCCCACTTTCCCAGAGCATGGCAAAATAGATCTACACATTTAACAACATTCAATACAGCCTCCACCCTTGAGAGAGGAGGGGGAAAAGAAAAAACAACGCTGACACATGCTCAGGCCACAGAGGAAGACGGCAGTCTTGTTGGTGGTATGAGCAGCAGTTGTGCGGGGAACTGGACAGTGAGTGCTCCGCAAGACAGATTTAGCATTGTATAGTTTGAAGTACACTTGTGTGTGGAAGAAGAGATCAAGCTCCAAAACCACTTTTCATCTTGGACAAGTTTGAAATTTCATGTAGCGTTTTATTTATTTGAATTAATTCATTATAACAGTGTAACACTTCATCGTTTTTCAGCCCCAAGTAAATCAGTAACAAACAGCATTAAAAAAGGGTGTGATGGCAGGTTGTCAGGTTAAAAAAAAAAATTATTTTATTTCGTAAGAGCCGTGGTTTTGGGAGCTGCAATAAAACGTTCATGTTTAAGCGGCCCTGTGCGTGAGAGCACACACATGTGCCTTTCATTACCGCCCGCCTCCAGAGATGCAGGGCTGAATTGGCAAATCTTCTTACTGGAGGCTGAGCATGTCTGATGGACAGATTAGCAACACATGGAGGGGGGGTGTTAAGGAAGGACTGCACAAAGATAGCTACGTTTTCAGTGTGTTCCATTTTGTTTAAGTTGGCTGGGAGTTTGTGGTGTAAAAGCCTGCAGTGTAAACGCAAACTTTGCATGATCACACGCTGATGTCGGCTGTGACGAAAAATCATATTAGTCTTCCTTAAAAATTTATTCCAGATGGGTAGATAGATAGATAAGTAGGTAGTTAGTTAGATAGTTAGATTGACCTGGTGGTATTTTTAGTTACAGGTCGGGGTAGCGCCGTGTTTAAGGCGTTTGAGCACTGATCAGAAGGTCCTAGGTTCAAACCCCAGCACCGCTAAGTTGTTACTGTAGGGCCCTTGAGAAAGGCCCTTAGCCCTCAAATAATCAGATGCATAATGAGATCAAGTTGCTTTGGATAAGGTGTTTAAAAAAAAAAAAAAAAAAACCCGTTTTGGAAATTTCCGTGCTCTCTATAACAGTCTGTTATAAATAAACCTGTCATGTAATATCATCTTTGTTTGTCACATAAACTCCATATCTGGTAGGAAAATAAAACTTGAATGTTTCTCTTCTTGTTTTGTCCTCATGCGCACCTTTTAATCTAATCCAGAAATCTTTGTGTAAAACACATTTAAAAATCTCCCATAACTTGCCTTGCCATTTGTAATTCACTTTTACCCCATCGAATCTAGGTTGCTTAGAACCGGCTCATTTCTCGCATCATTTTTTTCGTTCGAGTCAAACATGACTCAGCTCAAGAAGTGTGTGAGCTTTTTTTGTTTCATAGGCTGATAACAGTTAAAGTAACACCATCCTTTAAAACAAATTTATATTTGTCTTTATGGTAAAGCCTGTAACACGATTAGACCCCCTAATTTTACTTCTCAGCCAACTATCTTTAGTCCAGCCAGACAGTCTGATCCAGACAACACACCACGGCAGCTTAAAGCCACAACTTCCCAAAATGCAGCCCTAGTCTCCTTGCGCCTTATGGGACTGAAATGAGAGAGCTGCCTCGGGCTTGTGCTGACTCGCTCATGAGGCCCCCTTATTCCGCCTCGTTGTTACCCTGGTAACCAAAATTGGAGCAGCTTCTCTTATTGGTGGGGTGAAACTGAGCTCATGCCTTGGTTGCCTGAGCACTTGTTTCCTTAAGAAGACATGCACCCTTTTTTTGGAGGGGGGGAGAGACTGTTCACTAAGTGCAGCATTAAAAGTTGATTTTGTTAAATCAACCAACAGGAAGTTAATACTGATGAGTTGTGAGGATTGTTTAACCATGAGTGACCATACCTTTGTCTGAGCTAATGTGACCGGTTGCATGTTTTGCATGAACAATTTTGAAAGGGACTTAAAAATGACAAGTCCATGTGTTGAAAGGCTGCACAAGGTTTTTGTACTATGTTTTGTGTTCCACTTTGAAAGCAACTCCCCAAAGTTATGAAGACATCAATGTCTGCTTATGTTTGCTTTCCCTGAAGGCAGTGGGGAATAAAGTAATTAGATCTACAAAGCCACATATGTAGCAGGTAAGGATTGTGCTTTTGAAAGTTTTTGTCTAGGTTCCTGTCATATCTGTGACTTGTTCATCATATTATTGTGATCGCATGTCTGGCACGTAGCTCTTCGGAGAAAGGTTGAACCGAAACATTTCACCGATTTTTATAGCCGTCATTTAATCTGAGCGGCATGAGGGACCACACTATCAGGTCACCTCTAGTTTCTGGGAAGCAACACAATCCAGCTCCCAACCTTAGCTTTGGTCCATTAGAGCCACGCCTCACACAGGCCTCATTTCAGTGTGTTATACTGTAACTGAAATGTATCTCCAAGTATAAACATCAGCTTAGAAACAGAGTTTCTTTCCATTTGTTTTTTCCTTTAAGGTAGTGAAAAGTGACTTTGTAGATTAAGATTATTACACAGGAGCAGATGGGTAAACTTAGCCTAGGTCTGTGTGAATCGGGCTTCTGAGAACCAGCTGGCTGCTCTGTAAAGGTGGATAAAATGTCATGTGGGCTAAAGGTTACACCTTGCTTGGAGCGGAGGAACATCACTGGCACGCTTCATAGAAAACGAACAACCTGTACTCCTCAACTTTGAGCTGGAATTGATCTGAACCGGTGGCTCAGAGAGGGGAGTAGCGTGGCGTAATATTTACTTTTCTGAACAGGACGAATTTAAAGAGACAAAGTTTTTGTTGGTTTTTCAGGCAGCTGTGGAAAAAAATGTTGATTTAATGAATTGTGTAATCAAATTAAGTGTGTCTTACTTCAAACAGTATAAAAATCAAATCAAACACACATGCAGTGTTTAGAGACTGACAGAGCAAACATTAGCAGTAGTGCTACACTAAGCATTGGTATCCACCCATGCAAATGTTCCTTTCTCAAGAAGACATGAGCGATGCAAGAAAACAATATGTCGCACTATTTTTATTCATCCAAATCTCAAAGCCGAGCCTCGTCTCCTTACTACAAAAGGCACAACATGCAGTACTTGTCTTTTTGTTGTATCAAAATCACTTACACAAAGCTTCAGTTCTCTTTCTGTATCACTATGATTATTAGTATTGGCACCCACAAATACGTTTGGCTGCGATTATCACCAGCATTACTGCTGAACAAGAAACCTGCTGTGTCCTCTCTCAATAGAAGCTCTATGAGTTGGACGAGCAAGAACGTAGCGCTCATTTCAACACAAAAATAGAACCGACACAAAAACTTAGGCTTATATCCAGTGTGCAGGTTTCAGGTCATGTTTTTAGTAATAGGGGGGTTACACAAGAAGGATGAGTTAGTGCCCACACCCTGAAAAAAAAGATCCAAATATGGAATGGAACTGTAAAGGGGGTCCATTCATAAGCACCTGCATTTTACTACACCGCCTTTAACACAGCAAACAGTCGAGCCTTTTAGAAACGTTGGCTTTCTGAAACAGCGGCCTACAAATCCAAATAAAGCAGCCCACTGGCCCCACAGCCCTTTTAAGTGTGCACCTGCGCAGCAAGATCTGAGGCTCTCGTCCCTCCACCAGTCTTCCCGTTAGCGGGTTTGTTTAGCCTCCCCAGCCACCTCCACTCTCCACTTAATCACACCCTTCTGCTGGCTGCTCACTTTCACATTAAACTGGCGTTGTTGCCACGTCAGAGTCGCCCTCGTGTGCTGTACAAAAACCCAATAAAGGTGGCTCGTACAAAATTTTTTGTTGGTTCTTGGCAAAATGAGCACTCTTCCGTTTCGAGCTGACTTTGGTGTTTAATTGAAAATGTGTTGCAGTTGTAAAAAGACTGTGGTGGCTTTTTTTTTTCCTTTTTCTTTTTCTTAAAAATCTTCACAGTCTGCAGTTTGTTGCAATTGCATTTCACTACTGTTGTACTTGTACAACCATGTATGTGACAAATAAAACTCATGAATCTTGAATCTATGCTGTCTTTCTACAGGTCCCAGCACTTTGCCAGATCTGACCGAGCAGTTTGCACTTCCAGACATTGCCCCGCCCATGCTGCTCAAACTGCTGGAGGCCATCGAGAGGAAAGGTGGGTTTTTTTTTTTTTAAATATTTAATATTTAAGTTAATATTTGGTAAGTAGAAAGTGTGCGTGTGTGTAGGGGGGGGGGTATATTTTTATACACCGATATACTTAAGTATATATGCTTGGAGAAAAAAAAAAGGCTTTGCTTATACACTTTTACAGCAGCAACATGACCATATGTGTTCCTTAGTTCATTACTGGAAAATATAGTCAGCTGCAAGGTAGAAAAAGGAACTGCTTTCTTGTCGTCATGACATTGATTAATTTCCTGTAACGCTTATTTAAATATGAATCCCAAATGACTTCATGGACTACATAAGGTGCCCCTTTGTGCAGTTTTGTACATTTATATAACACACTGTATACGTGCATGCTGTTTGAGATAACTCATCATTTAGGCGATTATATAACGAGCCTATAACGACTTATGAAACGATCTATCCTCTCGGCAGGCCTGGACAACCCCACGCTGTACAGAAACTTCACTGCTGGAGGTGGCCTGGACATACGGCAGTGTTTTGACGCTGGTGAGGCTTTTTTATTTTATTTTTTTTTTATGTTGTTGTTTTTCACACACAGCTTCAAGTGTTTTACATTCAAAACAAATCACTGATCGTGTTCCTGTGTGTTTGAATTAGACGGCGTAGATTTGGAGCAACTCGACCTGCAGACACTGTGTGACAGTCTGAGACGATACCTGCTGGATTTGCCCCAGCCGGTGATCCATTCTTCAATCTACACTGAGATGGTACACGTTGCTCAAGGTGAGAATGAGAACATGTGTACAGCTATCATATATAATATAATGACAACCCGCCTAATAAAGAGGCGCCCTTTTGCTGCCAAAGCAGCACTGATCCACAGAGAGATGGACTCCTCTAGAACTCTGAAGGTGTATGTGGTATCTGGCACCAGTAGCAGATCCTCTTAAGTCGTGTGAGTTGCAAGCTGGGGCCTCCATGGACGGATTTGTTTTTCTAGCCTCATCTCAAGGATGTTCAAAGGATTGAGAGATGGATGTATTTGGATCTCATCATTGTGTTGAAGCATTTTTTTAATGCGGCTGTCAGGACACATTATACTGCTAATAGACGCCACTGCCATCGAGGAGCACCGTTTTTATGGAGGGGTGTATGTGTTCTGGAATAATGTTTAGGTACGTGGTGTGTGTCAAAGTAATGGCAAGGTCTCCCAGCAGAACATGGCCTAAAGCATTAAACTGTCTGGACCACTAGAAGCTGCGTCTGCAAAATGTTCACTTGCTGCTCACTTCCAGGTGCCATTGTAAAGAGATAATCAATATCATTCGCTACACCTCATAATGTTGTTGATCGGTATACAACAGTGCCTTGCACCATGAATGAACAATGAGATGGTCTGCAACACTACTAATGATGTAATGATGGTACCACACGGTGGTGCTATTGTTCTGGCTCTGTTTCATTGTTCTTTTGTTGCGCCACCACCACTTTTGCTTTTGTTTGCTCTGAGGAGACTCTACAGCATAGCCCAGCCCTCCACTCTTTAAGCCAAAAGAAAGGTTGTGTATCCTGTTGCGCGTCTAAGCGCTCAGTGTCTCCAAAAATACGTCAACGTTTAGCATGCATCAACTTTTTTCCCTCCAGTTTAAATTTGTCTGCATCTTTTACATTTTAAAAACAGCATTCTGTAGAGCTAGCAAAGCAGATGGATGTTTAAATAAAAAAAATATTCAAATGCTAAAAAAGTGGTGCATGCTGCACCAAAAAAAAAGTTAAAATATGCTCCTCAAGCTTTGCTCACTGATTACAGCTAATAATTGTATCGGCACGTTGCACAGAACAGGATATCTGTGGTCAATCAGACCTAAAAGAAGGCTGTAAACTTATCTGCAGCATCAGTCTTCACAGCCAATCAGCAGGCAGAGTACATTTCTCTGCTCTGTCATTGTCACACATTATCACTGTGCGGTTTTGGAGCTGCCTGAGCAAAACTTTCCACCTGACTGATGAAAGATTTTTTTTTCCTCCTCCCTAATACCACTACCCATCTTCTATTTCTGTGCTCTTAACACATAATTAAAGGTGAGAATCTTATAATTTGTTTACAATTCGCTATGCAGTGATGCATCTGTTCATTTCATCTTTTTAAAAAAATTTTTTTTATTAAAAGCAGATTTTTTTTCTTTTCACTTTTGAATTAGTTTCCATCCAACATGAAAAATAACTAGTTGTAATTTCCATTAAGGTTGTCAGAGTGAATTTCACTGATCGAGTGCGGTGTGAGTTTTCATAGTATTTACATACACAAAAGAGAAAGAAAATGATATTTAAATGTTTTAAATCCCATCTTCTACATTTCACCTAACACAGTGGCAGTCTTACTTTTTGACTAAACGATTCCGGCAATGAATATAGTAATTCCACAATTATTTAAAAGTGTTTGAGTCAAGTGTCATAAGTCTTCTTTTGACCTCTAAGGATCTGTAGCAGCATTATGCCATACCACACAGTTCAGAACTTACTGTATTGGATTGTTTCTCTCTATGGATCATCTGGGCAGTGATGTTGAAATCCTGCTCAGGTTTTAGTCCTGTGTGTATTTCAGTCCTTAATTTCAAGTATTTGAAAAAAACTCTAAATGGATTTGTCGCATGTTTAACTTTGCAGAGGTTCAGGGCATGGAGGAATGCGCAGAGCACCTGCGGAGACTTGCTGGTTCCTCCGTTTTGCCGCCTCAGTACTGGCTAACGCTGCAGTCTCTGCTGAGACACCTTGCTCGCGTGTGCCAGGCCTCGGCCGGCAACCTGCTGACTGCCCGCGCCCTCGCCGAGATCTTCAGCCCTGCACTATTTCGGCAACAAGCAACCAGGTAGATGTGTGCGCACACCTGCGGTCACACTACAGCTTTACAGTTTACACGTGAAAAAGACAGTCGGCTGAAGTGTACCACCATTTGGACACAGATTAGCAGGATAGACATTTAACTTCATTTAATTAATCCAGATAGATGGAATACAATTTCCCATCTAAGAATTGGCGCTGCACAATGCACTTTAGTTTTAGGCTTTGTATAATATTGTGCTTGCTGGTCAACGTTCCACTGACTGTTTTGTGGACTAAACTTCTTTTGTTTCTCTCCTCAGCTGTGAGCCCAGCCCCGAGCCGCACATTAGGATCGTTGAAGTCCTGGTGACCAGTGAATGGAGCAGCAGCCAGGCAGCTCCAGGTAAACTGCACTTTCTGTCTGGATCTTTAGAAGCCTTGTTAAACATAGTGGCTGCTGACTGCAGTGGGTTTAATACCACGTTAAACGCAGGAGTGTGTGGAAGAGGCCTATCATTACCCGAGCATTTTGGAGACTCATGGATGGGAGCAACAGACCAGAGGCTAGAGCTTGCTATTATTAGCATGTCTGCTGGGTTGAATGTAAAGCGGCAGGAGGCTCCGCAGCGCAACACACACGCACAACTTTTGACCTACAAACTTCCTGTAGTTCTACTGCTCTTGCAAACACATGCACGGTGATTCATGAGCATCTAGATCAAGACCAGAGCAAGTCCACATCCTGATGCGTCATCTTTGTACTCACACCTCCTCAAACCCTGTTATAAAGGGGTTCTGTTACTCTGAGAACACACACACACTTTTTTTTGAGTGTGAGACAGAAGGGTCCATAGAGAGAGAGGTCTCTCAAGGGTGTGTGTGTACTACTTTGTGCCCTGAATGTCTAACAGTTTTAATACCTGTTAAGGTCTATTTATACACTCTCTTCACTTCTCAGCTGTGGGTAATTTGCACATGATGGATCCTAGACTGAGTCACTTTAGTTAAAACTTTTAGATCTGTGCCAGCCTGGAATCTGGAACCATTTCTGCAATTTTTTGTACAAACATCCTGTTCTCATGCTTCCTGTCGAGAACCAATAATGAGTGTCATTTCATCACTGTAAAAAAAAAATGTTATTTTTATTCCTGGGATTAAAATAGATGTGAAGCTTGTCCGACATGACATTTTGTTTTAGAGAAAGTTTTAATTAACTCTTGCAACTCTGTGTGGTCTGAGCAGAAACCTGTACTGATGCCTTAATGTAACTGGTTAACACTTGTTTGACTTGTGTGTGTGTGTTGTGTTTTTTTTCCTTTGCGTCTGCATGGGCCTTTTTCTTTGTCTCGATTTACTTGCCCGTACTTGTTTTTCCGCACAAACAGTTGTGGTGACTGTAGTTGTTACTGGGCATGAGGGTACATGCGTTTTTGTAATCATGTTTGTCTGGTCATGTGTGTGCCTGTGTCTGTCTGCTCCCAGTTACAGACGGGCTATTTTAAGCCGGTGGCCACAGTTCCACTTAGATTTGGTTGGTTGAGAGCACTGATGATACCCTCCTTAACTTTTGAACGAGCGACTCTTTGCATACTGTCTTAAAAATACACAAGCTTTCTAGGGCTTCAGTCCACCCTCCGACACCCCGCCTTCCCAAGACGAAACGGCCTTTCCAAAACACAAAGTGCCCAGCTCAGCAAATATTTGATCCTGAGCGAGTTAATCATAAGACTGAAGCCTGCAAGCCAGTACAGCGGTGAGAGAAGGCTTTCCGAGAGGGCTAGGGCCGGACATTTAAGCAATCATTAACCATCCACCTCAGGCCAGCCTTCATTAATCAGCATTCGCTTTTTTTTGTGCAGTCGTTAATGCTAGAGCTCGAGGACCGTTGCACTTTGCCTCTGACGATTTGCCTGGATTTTTTTTATTTTTTATTCTTACCTGCCTGAGTTACCTAGTTAGAGTGCTGTTGGAAGGATTCATATTGTTAAATTCAAGGAATGAGACTTGACCCAAGTACTTTGGGTTTGAATTTGGATTTACAGCATTTTGCTGATCAATCAGCACACGTGGATTTTTGTGACCATCTCAGGAACATGCACAATTTACAAAGTAAGTGTCGAACACTGGCGTGTTTAATGTAAAGCATTGCGTCGGCAGTAAAGGTGTCAATTTTGACAAATATATTGAGCAAAAAAAAAAGTTGTTGTCTACTTTACAGCTTCATGTTCAAGGAGTTAAACTGGTTTTGACTTAACAACCAAAGCAGATTGTTTCTTTTGACGCCCCGTTCCCCAGCCAGCTCAGAATATATCACCATTTCATGCTTTTAAGTCTCTCTCTCTCTCTCTCTGATGTTTGATAAGTACAGGGCACAAAGTTCAGAGCATGTGTCAAGAAAAGTGGGTTAACCAGTTTGAGTTATCCTGGTCTTGCCTTAACACATCTGCACGCATGTGAACACAACACTTTATTCATTAACCAAGAAGTCGCTTTTTAATACTAATTGCTTCCGAGTTGCCTGCTGTTAGAGTCAGAGAAGTATTTAAGTCTGAAAATTTTCACATTTATTATTTTTTTCTAAGCATTTCATTTTAATTCAGTATTTAAGCTCTGTGGGTTCACAGCTTTCCGTGACCCATTAGAGAACTTAATGTGGACAATGGGCCACGTTCCTGTGGCTTCTTTTAGCCCTTCTAAGAAGTGTGGCTATTTGAGGTGCCCCTCTACACTCTGGCCAGCTGGATTTTCCCCACTGTGCAGTAAGCATCTAGGGATTACAAGCGGCATTTGCAAGCTCTTTGCCTGCCTGTGACCCGGCCATGTGCTTGACGTAGCAGCTGCCTACGTGCCTCTGCGGCAGCAATAAGAAGCGCACAGCTTTTGTCTGCCTGCCAGCACAGGAGCTTGTCTCAGCCACCCCATTCACTGACAGGAGGAGGAGCTAAGGAGACCTGTAACAGGCAGAGAGAGGGAGGGGAGGAATTGAAGAGAGCGATGTACCACATCCTCTATTCATTCGAGAGATGCTGCGCTACTGTGCACTTCACTGACTGCCGTTTTATTTTCTAACCCGGTTCGATATTAGCGGCACGGAGAAACAAGCCTAGTACATAAACCGAAGTGGATTTTACTGGAAGACACCGAAACGTTTCTTTTTTTCTCAACAAACTGCATATTCTCAATGGCGTCGTTTTGTTAAGGGAATTAACGATATCGGTGCAGACGATGATGCAGGAGTGGTTGGCAACAGTCTTGCGACGCCATTGGCTAGGGTAAGTGATGTAATGGTTTCGACTGAGAGTGTTCGTACAGTCTGTTGAAAGAATATAGTTGTATTTCTGACTTTTACACTATCGAAATTTGTCTCTACATGGCTGTTCGTTCAATCCCGGGTGTGTATGTTCATATCGATACAGGATATCCGCGTTATACATAAAATTAGATCCTCCGAGTACTCTAGGAACATGTCGGAACATGTTGTACCCGTATCACAGACGGCTAATCCTGTGCTACCTCTGCTTGAGAATCTCTTTGTGCACATATAATTGAAAGTTTTTTTTTTTTTTCCCCTTTTCCCAATCTTGTGCTTAATTTTTGTAATGTAGGCGCTCCTGATGCGTCAGGTCTAGAGCTGGCTTGACAACTTGCGCTTAAGTGAACAAAGGAGAGAGTGGGTAGGTGATAGGGAGATAAAAATAGCCCTTCGCAGGAGCTCTGCCTCATGCTCCACGGAGACCACACAGCCCCCACAGCTCTCAGTCACTCAGCGCAGCAGCCAATCAGCAGCAGCCTTTTCCTGTTACCAATGATGTAACATGTTCTCAATGGCTGGAGAAAGAGAGCAGCGTCTCAGCACACCATGCACGTTGCAGAGTCTCTGTGTGTGTGTGTATATATGCGCAGCATATTAGTAGGTTTTTTGCTGATAGGTTGAATGTCATTGCATTTAAACATGAGGATTACTCAGGCAGATGATAAGCTCTAAATCTACTGTCTCTGATTTATTGCTATATCTATATTCATCTTCATTCCCGATTTTTCCTTACCCCCCAGCTCCCAGGCTTTCATACTTTTGTTTACATTCACAGCCAGTAAACCTTTTGCTTTTTTCCGATGCCATAATATCCACGATCCATTCAGGTCTTCCTGGACGCGTCCAGGCTTGTAGACCGAGAGTTGTCCGAATGCATTTCATATGTAAATTGACCTTGAATGGAGCCGGGTCTTTTGCATGTAAATGGATGCCGCCTATATAAACCCTCTCTTCTCTTCTCTCAACAGCACTACCTCCGAAACCACCCAAAACAACGCCTGTCACTAACAACGGTATGAACAACAATATGGCTCTACAGGATGCCGAATGGTACTGGGGGGACATTTCAAGGCAAGTCCTTTTTTTTTTTTTTTTTTTCCTGTCAGTTATTCATCTTAGTTTTACATTCAGTGCACAGGAAGTGAGAATAATGATGCGCTTCCTTTCAGCATCTTAAACCTGAATATTTTTTTTATATACATGTTCTGCATTATAGGGAGGAGGTCAACGAGAAGCTAAGAGACACAGCTGATGGAACATTTTTGGTTCGTGACGCCTCCACGAAAATGCACGGAGACTACACCCTTACTCTGAGGTAATTTTTTGCACACCGTTTATTTTACTCGCATGCCATTTTTATTCAGCTCGTATCTTTTGTGCTCTAAATGCGCATCTGTATAATTTCTCTACAGGAAAGGGGGTAACAACAAGCTGATCAAAATTTTCCATCGTGATGGCAAGTACGGTTTCTCAGATCCTTTGACTTTCAACTCCGTGGTCGAACTGATCAATCACTATCGGCACGAGTCCCTCGCCCAATATAACCCCAAACTAGATGTGAAACTGCTGTATCCTGTGTCTAAGCACCAACAGGTAATCCTCGTCAATCAAGTTGTTGTTAAAGTGTGTGTGGGTTTTTTTTTTTTTTTTTTTTTTTTAAATCAGACTCCAACTTAAATTTCTTTTCTTTCCTTTCTTCAGGATCAGGTGGTAAAAGAGGACAACATTGAAGCAGTGGGTAAGAAGTTGCACGAATACCACTTGCAGTACCAAGAGAAAAACAGGGAGTACGACCGACTGTATGAGGAGTACACCAGGACGTCACAGGAGATCCAGATGAAAAGAACCGCTATCGAAGCTTTTAATGAGACCATCAAGATCTTTGAGGAGCAGTGTCAGACGCAAGAGCGCTACAGCAAAGAGTACATCGAGAAGTTCAGGAGAGAAGGCAACGAGAAGGAAATCCAGAGGTAAGGATTGAACCCGAGAGCCCCGATTAAATACAGAGAGCAGTTCTAGTTGTGTGTTTATATATGTATCTAACATGATGTTTATTGTTTTTCCCTACAGGATAATGGTGAACTACGAGAAGCTGAAGTCCCGCATCAGCGAGATCGTAGACAGCAAGCGTCGCTTGGAGGAGGACCTGAAGAAGCAGGCGGCCGACTACAGAGAGATCGACAAGAGGATGAACAGCATCAAGCCTGATCTCATCCAGCTCAGGAAGACCAGGGATCAGTACCTCATGTAAGTGCTCAGACCACTCCGCATAGTCTCTGCAGTGGCTCTTAAAGTTCCTGACCTAGATCTCACGCGCATCCTTTTTCTGAACTTCAGGTGGTTGACACAGAAGGGCGTCAGGCAAAAGAAGCTCAACGAATGGCTGGGAATCAAAAACGAGAACCAGGAAGAGTGAGTATCCTCTAAATCACGTACAGTATATCAGCCTGTATGATCACCGTCAAATCCTGTCTTTTAACACGTCCCGATGGTTCTGTTACACCAGTCAATACTCGATGGTGGACGACGACGAGGACCTGCCGCACCACGACGAGCGCTCCTGGAAGCTCGGGAACATTAACCGCATCCAAGCAGAGGCGCTTCTACGCGGCAAGAAAGACGGAACATTCCTGGTCCGAGACAGCAGCAAGCCGGGCTGCTACGCCTGCAGTGTCGTGTACGTAGAGCCAAAAATCGAATTTTTAGTTGCCTAAATGTAAAACTCTTCTGTGGTGATGATTAATCGTGCATTGGTGTATAAAGGGATTTATCTTTAGTTGTTCTGTTCAGACATGAGCTGTTAAGATTTCTGCCACTAAACCTCTGCACACTATGCTAGCTAGCATCAGCTTGGCTTACGTTAAAGAAGGCTAAACTGTTGTTGCTAAAGTAATGTCTTATTATAACATAAGCTAGTTTTTTTTTTTCAAGTAGAAAAGGAGGTTAGACGTTTAGAGTTATTTTTTTTGAGTCTCCGTGGATTAATAATTTTTTGTTTGTGTTTTTTTTTTTCTTTTTTTTTTTTCCTTCTTGCAGCGTGGACAGTGAGGTCAAGCACTGCGTCATCAATAAAACTCCCACAGGCTTCGGTTTCGCCGAACCATACAACCTGTACAGCTCGCTGAAGGAACTGGTCTTGCACTACCAGCACACGTCTCTCGTTCAGCACAACGACTCTCTGAATGTCACGTTAGCATACCCGGTTTACGCACACCCACGGCGATGAGTACTCACGGACGCCGACATCGTCTGGACTTTCATTGTGACGCTCATTTTGGAGCTTAGAAGAAGAAGGAGGAAGAGAAAAAAAAGGCCTCAGCTCCTGCAGCGATGCCTCCACTTTGGATTCAGGACGGAGTGCTGGTTTTTCGCCCCAAAAAGCAGACATTTCAGCCTAGACCTTGAGGAGTCATATCGTTTTTCCTCAGCGTCAAGCGGAAACTGCTGAACTTTGATCTCTCCCAAAATGGAGGACGATGGAGGCCTTTTCTCAAAATGGTGCTTGTTCATTTCAAAGCTTTACCCACTGCTGGAATGTGGAATGCTCGTGACGATGACCTCTGGAGTGCAACTTTTATTTGTAATTGCTTCTCAGAGAGTTATACGTGTGTGCGTGGGTTGGTGTGTATGTCTGTGTGTGTGTCTGCGAGTGTGCGTGCGTATGTGTGTGTGTGGACGTGATGTGACCAAAACTCACAGTATCTAAAAGCTATTCGTCATTGGCGTGTTCAAGGTGACGATGTGAACAGACCATGGAATCAGCTGATCAATGTAGCAAGACGGCACTTTCAAGACAGTATATTTTGTGTTTTTTTTTTTTGTTTGTTTGTTTTTTTCGTCACATAAAGGACTGTGAACAAGCAAAAGCTTTGAACATCTCGATTTAAATGAGCAAAAAAAAAAACAGAACGGGGACAGGATGCGTGGCATTTTATTCTGCGAGCATTACGGTGACTGCTTCTGCCTTTTGTGGACTAGCAAGGCACGCAAAGGAACCTAAAATAGATTCATTTTTGTATATATGAACTTAAGGAAAAGAAGAAAAAAAACGTGATTGAAACCATGTTGTACCAAAAACAGCGCTCAGTTCCTTCTCAGTTGTATTCAAACGTGCTATGCAAATTCTGTTTCTCCCTTTCTCCTCTGCAGACTTGTGATTTTTATTTTACACGTTGCTACCCGTAATATCATTTTCCTTCTTTTTGTTTTTACAGCTTGAACTGTTTTTTTTTTTGTTTTGTTTTGTTTTTTATGGTAGTCTATAAGAATATTTTAAGTGTCGAAACTACCAAGAGAGAGATGGCTTCAGTTTTCAGATAAATGATAAAAGTACTTTATTACGAATTTCTTGATTAGAGTAAACAGATGAGTATTTTATTAGGGTTTTTTTTTCCACACTTTGAGCTTACAATTTTTTTTCTAGGCAGAGCCTAGAGGACTTTAGTGCTGCTTCTTGTCAATAATATCGTAAATCATGAATTGGATCATGTTTTCACACTTCAGAGACTCATAGACATTTTGAAGCTTTTCGGGAAATCAAAAGCTCAGAATTTTTTTTTGTTTTGTTTGTTATTATTATTATTTTGAGATTAACTTTCCAGCCAATGTAGAGCGAGGCAACCCGTTAATTTTTCGATGAATGAAGAACACCTCTTTATTCCTTATCCATATCATTTTTCTGTATCAGAAAAAAACTCACTAGTGTTTACACGACAGAGTCAGGATCTGTATTTTGACTCGCACCCCGTATATACTAATCTGCTTTTCAGTCCGAGCTGATAAACGCTAGTTCTTCCATTTGCAGCAAAATGAACTCAGCAGCTTTTTTTTTTCTTTTTTTTTTTTTTCCCCCCAACTGCCAGGTGAATGGCTCCATTCTGTCATCTGCTGTCCTTATAATTCCTCATCAGAGATTACAGTATTCTAAGCTTTATGACTGGTGAAGACTTCGGGATAGAGGCTTGCCTCCAGCCCCACTCGTGTCTATATTGCAGTTATGCATCCGATGATATTTTGCATAAATAAAAACATAATTGTGAACCAACAATCGCCTCGAAAGCTCCTTAATGACTGTCGGATTACTGCAGAAGGTTTAAGCATGTCATTAGCATCATTTTAAGGTGTGAAATGCTTTTTGAATGTTGCGGCGATGGTGTCGATGCACTCTGAGTCAAAACGGGTATTGTTGCACATTTCTGCGTGTATAAAGATGAATTCGAAAGAAAGTCCTCCATCAGCATTTTAAAAACACCCAAACTCTAAAAATGAAAACAAAACAAAGAAATCTATTCAAAATCAATTCTGCTCTAAAAATGAAAAGTAAAAACAATCCAAATGTCTGAGAAAAAATTCTACTGCAAAGCCGAGCTTCCTTAAAGCACTGTGCTGTTTCAGCTTTACACAGGAACTACTTCTGAGCGGCGCTTCTCGCATTGTCCAGCCATCGTTTTGCACTTTGGTACTTTTAGGGGAATTCCAAATTCAAAACCGGTATCTTGAACTCACTGTATTTTACATTTTTTTTATTGCCCCGAGTTCAACATTAAAGCAGTTTATTTATTTATTTTTTAATCAAATAGACCTAATTTATAATAGTCAGTTCAAAGCCTGTTCTCTGCATCTCTGCAGTTTCACTGGACTGGAAAGACCCTTGAAATATTTAAACTTTTTTAGCCATGTGTAACCACAATACCAGCATTAGAGACATGATTAAGCTGTGAGTCTTTACTTCCATGAGAAAGAAAAAAGAAGAAAATGTTCGTTGCTGCTCAGCGTTTTGCTCGGCAGCTTGTTGAACTCTGTACAGAAGGAGAAGAGTTTGAGGTTATGCAAATGCAGCGGTATGGCACGATGGCACGCCATTGATGTCACCAGTCCCGATCGGGGACACGAGGTTGGAGTACTTTTTGTTCTCTAGCTTGGGTGCAGTCCTTCTCCGATTTTTGGCACGAGAGGCTTTTTTTTTTTTGTTGTTTGCTTTTTGTTTAATCTAGTGTTATTTTAAGATAAGATTTTGCACATGGATTTGCATCAGATCCAGCAGGGTGACTCAATGAAAATGAGTACAAATAAAAAACAAATTATTTTATAGGAAGCATTAACAGTCGCTTCAGACACTGATGTTAGAGCAATGCAAGAAAAAGAAAAAAAAAGGTAAAGTAATGCATCAGCGCTCGGAAACTTATTTATGACGACTGCAGATGGCACATTGACGCGCGTCCGAGCAGCGGCCCAGAACTGTAACGAGCGCGAGTTAAATTAAGGGCTTCATTTAAAATCTTTTTTCTTTTCTTTTTTTTATTTATTTTTATTTCCATCGTGTTCAATGCTATGGTTTAAACGTGCAGTTCCTCTAGCAGGCTTAGCCACTGTGTACTTTAGCATGACAGCGAGGTACGGAAATGGTAAACCACAGATGTTCTCTTGTGCACTTCTGCTTTTTCTCAAGAAGACACAAGATCCAAATCTTCGCTCTTAGACCCGACTCGCGCTGCTTTTACTCGCCGTTGTGCACCTCTAACATGGTGCGAATGTCAGGAATGGCATGTACACAAGTTATTTAGAGAGCAACTGATTTAACTGATACTGCTAACGATACTCGCAGTGTGACTGTTCATGCTTGTTGCGCCGCAGACGCCAGGGATGAATAAGTTACTCGGAATCAAGACGGGTTCTAATAAAGATACGAACAAATGCTTGATGGAAAGTAGAAAAAGAAAATCACATTAAAGTGTAATTAATTTAAAATAAAATGTATTTATTTATTAGTATTAAAATAATTAAATCACAAAAATTTTATTTTTTTAACAACACGGGTCCACATTACGATTTCAGGGTTTTTTTTTTATAGCTATAAATTATGCAGCTCTAATACTAACGGGAAGGCTACACAGCCGCAAGATTTAACTCCCACATCTCAAAGTGCTTCTCCTTCACGATTCCAGGAAGAGAAAACTCCACCGACTCCACTCCACTGCAGGCTTGTTCGGATCACATGACCTTTATCCTCCCTAGCAAACTGAAGCCTTTTTTTCCTTATTTCTTATAGACACGCAGCTGTTTAGTCCCAATCCTGCGAGTTCTCGGTCAGAGACGCTCTTACTTTCGCTATTGAACACCGCTCTGCTTTCAGATGTCCATTCTGCTTACTTGGGACCTCCGTTCATGATTCGGCGCCTCAGCAGCATCCTTGCCGGGCATGTTGGTCCAATCTTTTTAATGTTTGTTTAATGTTAAATGCAGCCCAATAATAACTTGGCCCTGCAGAAACGGCGCCGTTTATTGCTTTGGCCGAAACGAGCACGTCCACTCCTACTCGCTCGGCGAATTAATGGGATAAAGTCATAACGCAATGATGTCATAAAATCCATCGGTGATTACAATTAAAGTGCAGGTTTCCTTCTGGACAGAAAGTCTGCGCTCACCCCTTTACCCCTGCTGTTGATGAAATCACAAGGTATTGACTCAGGAATCTTCTCTCACTCGCTCTCCATAACGCTTATCCTGTTCAGGGTCACGGGAGGCCTGGAGCCTATCCAAGGGGACTCAGGACTGGCGGCAGGGTACACCCTGGACGAGCTTCCAATCCATCACCGCGCGCACACACACACATACGATGAGGAATTTGGAAATGCTGATTAGCCTATCCTGCATGTCGCTCCCATTTTTTGCGCCATTATGCAACACATGTCCATGGTTCGGACCTGAAATATATTCCAGTCCAGTATTAAAATCTAAACTATGCGATTACAACACAATTTGTTCAGCGATACAGTTTGTCGTCGTGTGCTCTGAAGAGTCTGATCAAGGAACATTTATATACCTTGTATATACTTTATAAGTCAGGGTGTGTGTTTAAGCCTTGGTGACATGGGCTTCATGACTCAATGTCAATAAACCTGCATAAACATTTATAAATTCCCCAACAGAAGGGTAACGTTTATGGCGTTCAGCAGACGACCTTATCAACAGCGACTTACACTTATCTTATTTTTTTACGACTGAGCAGTTGAGAGTTAAGAACGTTGTTTAAAGGGCTCTGGGATTTGAACTCGTGACCTTTCGATCACCGGTCCGATGTCTGAACCGCTTGGAGTTTTGGTAATAGAATTGTGCCAAAATTTTTTATTCATTTCATGACATAAGGCTGTTATAAGGCGCTTAACTGTGTAATAAATTCATCAAATGTCTTGAGTACGTCCGGTATAGGATGGTCATGTGACACCATGCCAAGTAACCCGAGTAACATTTTCGGCACTATATACCTGACGCGGTCGAGTTTCACGACTATGTCACTCTCCTGTCTTTTCTCATGAGATTTTTTAGGAACACATAATGACGCCGCCCTGACACTTCAACGACGAATGTCAAATCAGTTCAGTTTCTTTTCGTTAGAGTCTTATGTCAAAACCCTATACCAGTGTCATGATCACGGCAGCGACGACGTAAAAATCAGCTTAATCGAAATTGCTGTGTTCTGCTAATCTTTGACATAATTATGAAACTCTGAGACGCTAACGGAAGTCATTTGTTACGCCCGGCTGATGTAAGTCGAGGAGGAAAATGTCACCACGCCATGCTGTGTCACTCAGGAGTTGCGTAACGCGGTGCGTCTCAATAGATGTCCGTTTGAATCGTCAGATTCGTGGTTTCGTAAAGCTTCACCCACGTTTACGCCTTAGATGTGCATACAGATGTGCATGAACTACATAGGTGCCAGAAGTCTCTGCAGCACAGGGGGTTAGTGATTAGCACCTCCAGGTTCCGGGTTCGAGTGCATGGAGTTTGGATGTTTTCCCTGTGCTTGGTAAGTTTCCTCTGGGGTTTCCGGTTTCCTCCCACAGTCCAAAAACGAGCAGATTAGGTTACCTGACGTTCCCAAATTGCCCGTAGTGTGTGAAAGTGAATTGGCACCCCATCCAGGGTGCCAGGGTGTACCCCGCCTTGTGCCCTAAATCAGCCTGGGATAGGGTCCAGGCCCCACGCGACCCTGTATACAGGATAAAGCAGCATAGACAATGAGAGAGAGAGTGAGTGATTATAACAACGATTTGTTTCATCTTCTCAGACTGGAATAAATCCATTTTTATATGTACTTACTATGTATAAAAAGAAATTTCTGAGTATGGATTGTCCCAAGATTCTTGAATCTTCAGCCATGACATGAACTTCACCACCGGGAGAATTGAATAACATTGCCTATCAGTTATCTACCAGTAAACTGATGACAGGAGTAAAGGGAGACCCATCCAGTCCTTATCCAGCAGAAATGCCAGTGCGGTACAAATTCCTTAAAAATTGAATGTCAGCTATGGTGGAAATGTATGAGAACACCCAGTGAACCACAGCTGACCTTGTATGGGGCAAAGAGTTCAGGGTTGTTGATCCAGCCTACAAATTCCCCAGATTGAGCACCTGTGGGACGTCCTGGACAAACGAGTCTGATCCATAGAAGCCCAATCTCATAACCTACAGCACTTAAAGGATCTGAAGTCAATGCTTCAAAAGGTCAGAGCATGTTTTGGTGGCACAAGGGAAGCTCAGAGGGGTTAAGGCACTGAGTTATTAACCGGAAGGCCGGTGGTTCGAGCCTTATCTCCACCAGGTTGGATCTTTAAGCAAGGCCCTTAACCCTGTCTGCTCCAGGGGCGTTGTACCATGGCTGACCCTGCGCTCTGACCCCTCTTACGCTGGAATATGTGAAGAAGGAAGGCTGATCAGCGTATAGTTCACAATGTGTACTAGCGTGGCGCAGAGGTAACAAACTCGTCCTATCATACAGAGATCACCAGTCTGAATCCTGGGCGATGGCCTCGTCTAGAGAGAGCTGATTGGCCGAGCTCTTTCAGACAGAGGAATTGAAGGGACTCTCACAACGGTCGCGGCTCTAGCCAACCATGGGCATCTGTGAGCTCGCTCAAGAGGAAGCAGCGGTGTGTGGGCAAGCAGTTTGAAAAGATGCGGTTGGCTGACTTCAGTATCTCGGAGGAAACACGTGATAGCCTAGTTGGTACTCCCCACTTGATGTGCCCTAATGATGGGTAGCCATTGGCTATGACTTAATTAGGGAGAAAATCTATATAAAAAATATATATTTTTAGAAAAGGCCTTTCTAAGACCTCTCCATGCTGTTTTAGTATCTGTTCAGAACAACCCTAGAACAATTCTACACATAGAGGACTTGTTCCTCCAGTTTCTTTAAAGCTGCTAACTTCAAGTCAACCGAGTATTAATACTGTATGTAGTAATAATCTCAACCTTACTTGCTCAAAAATGATGATGCACATGTTGAATCACATGCATCACTCGTAAGACTTTGTGCGCTAGTGTATAGTTCCAGGAATTTCAGAGTTTCTCAGTATTTGGTACTTTCCCCTTTTTTGCTATAATGTCAGCGCATGCTCGAGTTGGCGCGGACCCCAACATGTCTGAACACATGCTTTAGCAGAAGGAAATCTGACCTCTTTGTACGAAGCGGTTACCGTTGTCAATATCAAAAGATGTGCTAGCATTTTAGTAGAGACCTTTTTCGAAATTATAGATTTTTGGACTTTTGGACTATAATTTTTGAGGATTTTTGAAAGCATTTTTCCTAGCTATTCATTATCCTGGCGCGATAGCTAATCTTTCACATGTAGTTGCGGTGCTGAGGGACACCGTGCTTGTGAAATAAGAGACAGGTTGCACAATTCTGGTTACAGACATCGTGCTGCGTGTGTAAAATGTGCAGGACCTTGTGTTCATAAAAAATAAAAATAAAAAAAAAACAGTTGTGCTAACTTTGTTCGTAGCATAATTTCAACTTAGCAACTTATTTGATTTCCTGCAGTTTTTTTTTATAATAATAAGACTAAAAAAATAGCTATATATATATATACGGTCAATAACGAGTGTGTTGAAGCACCGGGACGCTCAGGCACATGCAATGAGTGTACCAGATAAGATAAAAGTTCAAAGTGCATGCCTGATACAGTGCAGACGGTTAGTGAGCGATTACACAATGGTCTTGTTAATGGTTCACCAGATTACAGTCTTTTGCATTGCAGCACGGCTTCCAGAATCGGACTAGAAGATTCGCCCCCCCCCCTCCCCCCCTGAGATACCAAAAGCAAACTCGGTGCTTCCACGACAGACTGCACTCGCTTTATTGCGGGCCGTGATGCTGTTTGTTTCCATCAACTCATGTTATTTCATGTTATTGGAAAATGCCAAGTCAGGGCTGCTGGTGAACCGTTGTGAACCATAATCAGGTTTCCCATATCAGTGTGGACTGATCCAGTGACACACAAGACTCGAAGAAACCTACAGTAGGCTTTGAAAGAGTGACATCAGGCCAAGAGAGGAGATACTGTAGATCGGGAACTTTATTTATTCCTTAGGGGCGGCACGGTATAGGTGTAGTGGTGAGCACTGTCGCCTTGCACCACCAGGGTCCAGGCTCCATTCCCGTCTCTGTGTGCATGGAGTTTGCATGTTCTCCCTGTGCTTAGTGGGTTTCCTACCACAGTCTAAAGACATGTAGGTTAGGTTAATTGGCTTTCCCAAATTGGCCGTAGTGTGTGTGTGTGTGTGTGTGTGCCCTGTCATGGATTGGCACCCTGTCCAGGGTGTACCCCGCCTTGTGCCCCAAGTCTCCTGGGATAGACTCCAGGCCCCCCTTGACCCTGAATACAGGATAAAGTGGTATAGATGGTGAGTGAGTGAGTGAGTGAGAGCGTCCTTAGGAATATTTTCCCCCATAAACCAATCATTTGAACTAATAAAAATAATGTACAGGAATTATGAGAAAGGGATACTCCATGATGGAGAGATTTCAAATGCTAGCGCCGGAGACTTTTTACCTAAATGCTACATAAACATGCCGTCCCATAAAACATCACCATATCCATGATTATACAATCTTTATCATAATTTTAACATGTTCTGTTCAAGACCAGTCTTTAGTTCATGTTCAGCGTCCATCATGTAGTAACGATAATATATTTGATTAAGCTACAACGGAATCGACACCTTGTGACCACTTCTGAGACGTGACAGTTCTCACATAGTGCCCAAGAAAATCTCTTCTAAAACTCCCAGTATGAAAAGAAAATGAATCGAAATATGCAATCTGGACGTACTTTTACTTTTAGGACGTCCTCATATCGTCCTAAAAGTAAATCAGCTACTAGTATTTCACTGCCATGATCTCGATTCACATTCCCATATTTTTCAGCTAAAACTGCTTAGCTTAGATAGTAGTTACTAGCATTAGCAAAGTAAAAACCGGAACCATCGCAAACCTGCTCTGGAGAAAACAAAAATCCGCCAAAGAATAAAGCTTATCCAGTGTAGGATGTGTCAAACTGGAACAAAAAGAGGTGTGTGTGTGTGAGAGTGTGAGTGTGTGTGTGTTAACCTAGCAGGTTCGAGGCCAATTCACACTTTCCACTTTCCACTGCTGTACAATGCGGACACCCAGCATGGAATCACCAGCATTTAGCAGAACTGACTAAGCACCCTGAAGATCACCTGAACCGAATCCAACTGCTAAAACAGCACAGGGATCTTATCACAGCTTCACACTAGCAAGTGTTTCTGCAGCGCCTGACATCGGTTTTTCGTCTGTAGCCATACAAAGTCCAGCGGGATATTTTTTCAGTAAGAAAGAGTGTATATAGAGTTCCTAAAGCAACTTGGACACAAATGAAATAGCGAACGAATCAGTGTGAGAACAGGTCGGGTGTTAAGGGCACTTTTTTGCAGTAGCTTTACTGGCAGATTAGCAATGCTAGCTAACATAGAGAACACTTTTCTCTTTAAATGTATTTAAGATATCTTCCCAGCTTTATTATTTTTTTCATAATGCATGTATCTATTAGACATTGAATGAGAAGGGGTGTTCAAGTCAAACCGGGACTTGCGATGACATTCCTAATGAATGATGCCGTAAAACCGATTGACGTTTACAGAGGACGTCATGCTCAGTGCGGGAGAGAGTCTTAGCCTGATCCCTGAAAATCGACGGGTAACTTGCGGAAGAGACGCGTCTGTCTGTGGGAACTGTACACACAATCATCCACCAACACCACTTGCACCTTACAGGAACTCGGCTGGGGCTTATTGCCACATCACCTGTACAGTCCTGACCTTACTGCAAGCAATTTCCACACGTTTGGGCCATTAATGGAGTTCCTGGGAGGCCAGCGTTTCAGATGTGAAGCAGGCAGTCTGACGATGGCTCCAGTGTACTGAGGAAACTTCCTACCTCGATAAGCGCGGTAGCGTAGCAGGAGATTAAATAGAGTTTACTGTATATGAGGGGAGTTTTTACTCTCATAACTATGTTCCGGTATTCTGTGCAATCAAAAGTCCCGGATTGACTTGAACACACTGACTTGTACAATATGTAACAGAATAAGGTGAAATCTGGTTGTAAGTTCTTTGGTAAATGTGCGCTAAATTAGCGCTACTGTAAATCTGTGAGAAACGCCTGACCGCACACACCATAGCGTTGCTCTGATGGAATCATTCAAGCCAAATTCCGTTAAGCCAAATTTATATGATATCTATTTATGAACATTCCATGCAATTTCTTTTTACCTTTTTACTTAGCTAATGGCGGCGTAGCATATTTATCGGTGTTTCTCTTACTCCTCCTCCACAGATAAAGATCCCTCTTGTCCGAGTCAAACAGATTTGTCATGTGTCTCCCTGCGTCCCACAGCAGGACCTGAGCTAATCTGCTAACCCGCGAGGTTAGCCGGTTCTTCATTTGAATTCAAAGTCTGATGCAAACTCAGCGCAACTCTCAGAGCCGAGTCAAGGAGTGCTAGGGACTTTCTCTGTCCAATCTTATCACACAGCGGGGTAAAACAGTGCGTGTGTGGGTGGACTCTTGTTTCTATCTTAGTCAATTTCACCACTGTGATGTTATAATTTGATATAGTTTCTTACCAATTCTGAAACCGTCTATATGCCATTATATTTTTGTACAAACCGTGTCTGTTGTAGCATAAGTATACTTATATTTATCAGAAAAACTTGCGATGAGGTGATTCGATTTGTAGATATCTCCATGTATTTACCTAGTAAATCGAATCTCATACTCTCTAGAGATTAATAGCTTTATATCCCAGGAGATTAGCTTTTAGTGCCTTTAATTCATTTAACCAGGGAAATGACTCCATATGGCAGGCTGGATAATTCCAACAAATGATGCAGATGTAGAGTGTGAGATTAGCATATGATGCTGTTTATGGACTCTCTGATCATTCATCCACTCGGTTTTCCGTTTCTACCACGTTGTCCACACGTGGAGTCTGGGAACAAAGGATGCGAGGCAGGAATATATTGTACAGTGAGGGATTCGGTCTCCCAGTAATCGCTTTTAGAGCTAAAATAAGCGCCGTTGCAATGAATAAGCTCTAATCTCTCCGCGTGGCCCACACTACCGAGCTGTTACATCATCCAAACCGAGATCCCAGAACACCGGAAGAGCACGCCGCCACAAGAGCTCCAAAACCACATGGAAATGGTTAAGACACAGAGACACATGGAAATATTTAAAGAAATGCTCTGGTACTTGTTTGAGCATGTCTGTCGTTTTCCCTCCCAACGTTTTAGCTTTGATATTTGGGCATCGGTGGCTCACTGGTGGGCTTCTCACCTGCCGTGCGGATGGACAGGGTTCTCTTCCCAGTTATTACCCCAATCCCAGGTCAGTGCCGGTTCCAAGCCCAGGGAAAATGGCTGGGTCGCATCAGGAAGAGTCGCATCTGGGTTTAAAGCCTGTGCCAAATCTGAGCTTTTTTCAAATCGTAAACAATTCCTTATTTATAACGTCACAGAAATGCTATCAGTGTGCATGTGAACACCTCTTCGATTCACACCACATGGTTAAGGCTGTCAGCTACTAATCAACCCCAGCTCCACCAAGGCGCCACCTTTAAGCCCTCGAGCAAGGCCCTTAACCCTGTTTGCTCCAGGGGCGTCGACCCCGCACCGTACACTGACCCCACTTTGATCCCTAACACACTGTTAAGAAAAGAATTTGACTGTGCGGTTATATATGACGATTATATGATTATATGTCTATGACAGCCTGCGATGGAGTGGCACCTGTCCAGGGTGTACCCCGCCTCGTGCCCTAAGGCTCATGGGATAGGCTCCAGAACCCCCCCGCGACCCTGAATACAGGATAAAACGGTATAGACGATGATTGCGTGAGTGCGTTAGCTATGACAGGCTTCTTATTAATGAGGTTCAAATTTAGAGACTGACATGGTCGCCAAGTCCGTCCCACCACCTAGAGTGTAGCATTCAAAGTGGTAATATCGCCAACTGCTGACTATGATGCATCATTTTTTTTATTTGCCTTCCCTCCATTAAACACTTAACAGGCGTAGTAGGTGTATGAAACTTAAGTAACTTTTGTACTTTTACTCACATAGAATTGTAAATGGAGGACTGTTACTTGTAACACTTCACCTCTACACTTAATCAAGTATAGGATATGTGCACTCTGCCCACCACTTCCTCTGGGTACTTTCAGTTCCTTCCAGAATCCAAAGACATGCACTGTAGCGTGATCAGTGTTTCCAGATCGCCCGTAGTGGGCATGTGAGTCTATGTGGCCTGAGATGAGTTCGCGCCCTGTGCAGGGTTTTCCTCGTGCTTTGTGCCACCGGAATAAGCTCCAGGGCCCCCCGAGACACTACACAGGATTTATGAATGGACATTTCTATGGCATCGATAGCGCTTAATAATATTTTAAATGCGTGTATGACCCGCCTAGGTCAACTGTCTGTCTCGCAGGCTAATGCGTGATCATTTTGAACTGGATTGTACCGGCGGCGTTGTTGGAATAGCGCGTCATAATCCGTATATCAAATATCAGTCAGCAGGTGCTTCCATCTGATTATCAAAGTGATTTACTATCGGAGTCACGAGGCAGAATGAGGCACAGTTACACGACGCCGCACGCCCGCCAGCCTCATTTGCATAGAAGGCTTGGTGGAAGAAAATCGAATTACTGCGAGAACAAAAGGCGACAAAAGACCTTGTATGCCTCCATGATGTCAAAGTCATTTAAACATCACTCAGCCTTTGTAGGCATCGAGTGCTTTAACCGCGTGCTTTTGTGAAACGATAAAAGGCCTCGTCCATAAATTTGACCAACATTGTTCAATTAACTAAATAAGCAGAGATATACAGTAATGCTCAGCTGAGTCTAAAAGGTATTAAGGTAAAAGACTTGGAAAAAGTCTGAAATGTGTGTCGCTTACAGCGAGATTAAGGCCACAATAGAATGTAAGAGATCACAGATAACAAACAGCACCAGTTATACGCTCACATTTTTGGTTTCATCACCCAACTGATAACAAATGCCTTAAAGCAGATCATTATTTCAGAGTATTGAAATAAAACATTCAAGAAAAGTCTTCCTGCATGGGAGCATCACTGGTCAGTAGTCTTGTCTTTTGCATCCACGCCCTTTGGTTTGCAACTGATTAAAATAAAGAGACCACGGGTTCAACTTCTGACCTATTTCGCCAGCGTTGCCCTTTAAGGAAGTCGCATAACCTCCGCATAACCATGAATCAAAAACGGTCCTGTGCAGGCACGCATGGCAGCATTACTGTAACTCAGAATGCCAGATCACTGAGATAAAAATCAGCACCCACAGCCGTGACACGCTCTTGCCCCGTTTCGTTTCTTCCCTGCATCGTTTCATTAACCAGAATTCTTCACCGCCATCTGGAAAGACAGAGCCGCCCACCGACAGCAGGAACGAATCGAACTGCCAGGTCATACTGCAGACGGGTGTTAACAGGCACCTGCCATGCTTTATGTAACTCGACCCATGCTCGTGTGTGGAAGGACAGCCAAGTCAAACATCACATGGCCCTTACAGCAAACTCGAAAAACCTTGATTCGTACGAGTGCAGGATAAGAACCAGTTCATCAAGGTCACCGGGTTTGGTTCAGGTGACAGGATGTGAACCAGTTTAAGCTTTCCAGTTCAATCTCAGCATTAAAACCAGGGTTTTGCCTTTTACAGTATGTACAGTATGTGGCTGTGTGTTTCCTCCAATCGTGCCGTGACTTGATCTGTTCAAAAAGAAAAATGCATACATTTAATAGCAAGGTTTGTTTAGGTCTCACTGACGTGCCTTTGTTACAGGTACCAAAACTGGTCAGCGAGAGAACAACAAGTGTGACGAACTGAACAGAACGTGTGAACCATCTCTTTTTTTATGCAGGAGCTATAAATAGCATTTAATAACTTGCATACCCACGCTTCGCCTTACGAACTTCCTCTAACCTTTTCGTGTGAAGCTTTCATTGTTCCAATGTGTCTTTTATTTAAATAATGTAACAATGTTCTTTTAGAATCTTTATTTAAGAATTGTCTTATTATTATTATTATTATTATTTGCATGAACATTGAAAAATAATAATATAATATAATATAATATAATATAATATAATATAATATAATATAATATAATATAATATAATATAATATAATATAGCTTGACTGACTTTTTTATTGGGTTATTATAAAAAATGTTTCCACTTATTCTAATTTTATTATTATTATTATTATTATTATTATTATTATTATTATTATTATTATTATAAGAGGTGTGTTCAGGTTTTTTTTCAATAATTAAATAAAGTAGCAATGTACTTTTCGAATGTTTATATAAGAACTGTCTTACTTATTATTATTATTATTATTATTATTATTATTATTATTATTATTATTATTACAATTATTACATTATAATATAATATAATATAATATAATATAATATAATATAATATAATATAATATAATATAGCTTGACTTTGACTTTGTTATTGGGTAATAGCATTACTATCAAAAAATGTTTGCACTTATTCTATTTATTTTTTTTTTGTTGGTATTATTATGTTCAAGTCAAACCGGGACTTTTGATTTTGTAGAATAACAGAACGCAGTAATGAGAGTAAAAACATTCTTTATTTCTCTATATAGTCTCCTGCTACACGAATGCACTTATCCCAGTGTTTCACTAGTGCTTGGACACCAACAATGTAGAAAGTTTTTCAGTACGTCAGACCCAAGATCAAACTGCCTGAATCACGTCTGAAACACCGGCCTCTCAGGAACTCCCTCAATCTCCCAAACATGTGGAAATGGCTTGGAGCGAGGTCAGGACTGTACGGGGGATGTGACGATAACTCCCAGCCGAGTTCCTGTAATGTACCGGTGGTGTTGGTGTGTAAAGTTCGCACAGACGGATGCGTGTGTTGTGCAAATTAGCGACAAGTTACTGTATGTTTAAGGATTTTCAAGGATCAGGTAGTGTTTTAGTGAGACTAAGAGTCTCATCTGTTCTGTAAATGTCAGTTTTAACATCTTTATTCACTAGAAAGTTAAACTCAAGTCCCGGTTTGACTTGAACACATTCATTGTTAAGACTTCAAATGAAAAACATAGTAACAACTTTTTATGTTACTTTTCTTGGGCGCTTTGACATTTTTACTAATGCATCATCGACAGATAGGAAATTTCTCGCTGGGCCTTTAATCGATTCATAACAGAAAGCAGACATAAGAGGTGCCGCTTACTGAATGAGGTAAATTATAACCCTGGCTGTATTTTTTTTTTTAACTCATTTTGACTTTCACAAATAGTCTCGGATATTTAAAGTTCATCACTACAAATAGACCCCTCGGGGGGCTCGCCCCCTTTCGTGATTCATATGATTAACTCTTGTGGAAACTGTAGTCATGTGCACATGCAAATCTTACCCACAAACCCACCCTGCGGATACCAGAGTACACTGATAACACATTATATTAAGCTTCTATTTAAATAGCACGACATACTGTAGTTTAATGCGCCGATGAACACGGACAGGAACAGATTAGGAACTTCGGCATTAACACTGTAAAACAGTCAGAAGTGTTTAATAGTAATGCATTAAAGTTTCCAATAACACAACACTGTGCAGATCTCTAATTTGCTCATATTTTTCAAATAACAATAGTAACAATATGTGTTATTATATACAGTATATACAGTTCAAGCGGTAGGAAAAAAGGAGGTGAGAAAACAAGTGTTTATAGCGTCTATGACACAAGTGATGGCAGGAAATAATTGGTTTCGCAGCTTCTCAGCAACATATACGAACATATACGAGGGATGTTGTTTAGATCCGAGGCGGTTCGGACGCGACTGAACTTTCAGCCTCGTTTCCACACATTTGGGATGATGAAGGAGTTCCTGGGAGGCCTGGGTTTCAGAGCCAATGAAGGCATTCCAATCATGGCCCCGGCGTACTGAGAAAACGTTCTACCTTGATGGTGTCCAAGCGCTAGTGAAACACTGGGTTAAGTGCGTTAGTGTAGCAGTGGATTATATAGAGAAATAAATGGACTTATTATTATTATATATATATATATATTTAAAATCTCATAACTGCGTCCTGTTATTTTAGACAATCAAAAGTCCCGGTTTGACTTGAACACCCTTTGCAAATGCTTTAAATGGCTGGAACATACAATGTGCTGTTCATTTATAAATAAAACATTGTATTTGTGATCGGCCATGTGAGGAATTAAATATGCCGGAATAGAAAATTAATCAACTTCTGCTACTGTGGTTGCAGTAAATCTGTAAATCATTGATTATTTTCCTATAACCGCAGACCTCCAAGTGTTTTATTCCTTTTTTAAGCACATATTAGCAAATATTTTGTAAGTATGTTGCTTAATCTTGTAGATGAAAAAAAAAAAAAAGTTTTTTTGTTGTTGTTTCTGGATTTAACTTATTTATCCACGGTATAAACAGAGTGCATTGGTGACTCGGTGGTCGGGTTTCTCGCCCAGGTTCGATTCCCACCAAATGCCTGAACCGGGGGTAAAGAAATAGCACGTATGATCACGTGTTGGCGTCTTGTCTAGATTTTTGTGACGTCATTCCCATATTCCAGTAGAGGTCAAATGTATAGAAGTCATAAAGGTAATCAAAACTTTTCTTTGTTCTACTTAACATATCCGAAAACCCAAACTTTGGCGAAGTTTGATGTCTGAAGCAAAGCTTTTAAATCAGAGATCTAAGGGTTAATATTACTCCGGTTAAGTTTATTCATGTGAAATAATGCAGTAATTAATGCCACAAGGACAATCCAAGCCGCTACAGCACTGTTTAGTTTGTTCATTTGTTCATCTTATCAAACAGCATCTGCTTTAAACAAACCGGTCTGATTGCTGTAGACAAGCTAAAATCAGACCCTGCTGGTGCGACCTGTTCTGTTTTTTTTTTTTGTTGTTGTTGTTTTTTTTCCACTTTTGGAGATGATTGATGAAGTTGGTTGGAGTCCTGCTGATGTTTAACAACCAGTAAGAAAAAGACAACAGATGAACCAGAGTGTTAAAGTCATAGTTAAGTAGAAAAGGCGGTGGAGATGGAAATCGATATTAATCTGTGCTGATGGAAGTGATAAAGAGAGAATCTTTGTAGGGAAATGAGGAGAGAGAGAGAGAGAGAGAGAGAGAGAGAGAGAGAGGAGCAGCCGTGCAGTTTATTAGGGTTTCCTGTAGACACGCCGGCGGTTTGCTGCAAACTAAACTGCATGCGGAAGTCTGTGCGAGGAACGAATAAAATATAAGTGGTTTCCATGGCAACTACAGAAAGATTTCAACGTAAAGATTTCAACCCAGGTTTAATCGCAGCACCTCAGCAGGAGTTTGGCTCCGAGTGGGAAAGTAACGTCTGAGCGTCCCCGAGACGTGGCTGTGTAGTTCAACAGCTCAGGTCTACAGGGTGTCTGCGCGTCACATGATGGTCACATCTGCTCTGTCTAGTCAGCCTTGAGTATAACGTGTGATATACTGTAAAGCCATCAGGGTGTTATGAGGCAGCGCCCCCTCCTGGTGACCCTCAGATGATTTATTTCATCGTCACATCCTTGTCATGTGAAAGCAGATTCAGTGACGCAGATAAGACAAAGGTGCGATTTTTTTTTTTTTTTTTTTGTAAGCATGTGGGGATGTTGGAAGGCGGAGTTCAGAAATGGAATTTAAAAAAAGACAGAATGAGCAAAGACGACAAGATTGTAAAATTGCACGTAGTCAGCGTAAACGTAAAAGTTTTTATAATTTTTTCCATATGTCTTATCATGTGTAAGAGCCTCAGACTGGGTGCAAATCAAACCAAATGATTCAACAGCTTGCAGATCCACCTTCAGATTCACCTCCTTTATGACTCTCATTGCTTTGCTCCATTCATCTTTACAACATTGTTTCAGTTCATTGAGGTTTTTTGGACATTCACTTATGCACAGCTGGTTGAGTTGAGGTCTAGACTTTTGATCAGGCCATTCCAAAACCTTCATTCTTTTATTTTTCAGCCATTCTGGTGTGTTTCAGGTCATTGTATTGTTCCATGGACCAGTCGGACACATGGCTTCACATTTGTCTCTAGAATACTCTTCTATACATTGGAGTTCATGGTCGACTCAGTGACTGCAGGTGCTCAGGTCCTGTGGCTGCAGAACAGAACAGGCTCAATTCATCACTCCATCACCGCTCTGCTTGACCGCGGGTGTGAGGGGTTTCTGCTGTGAGGGGTTTCACCCCATCTCAGGGCACAAACACACACCCATTGGTGCACCAATTAATCATGCTTAGAACTCACAGCACAGATGTAAAATCTGACCCATACCCCCCCCCCCCTCCCCCAGCCTTGGTGGTGTGACGGTGATGTGAGCCACTCTGTCCTCAAATAAAATAAATGTGCATTATATAAATATACATATGCTGGCTTCTCTCCAGAGGAACTAGTGGGGGCAAGTCGACAAGGACATGTTAAAACAGCACTCAAACCGAGTGTGTGTGTGTGTGTGTGTGTGTGTGTGTGTGTGTGTGTGTGTGTGTGTGTGTGTGTGTGTGTGTGTGACTGTGCATGCTATCTGGGTTATTACATTACTGGTAATAACAGGCAGTATATCTGTGATATAATATTTTTCAGTAAATCTTTATGATAAATATATAATGGTATAATCTGATACCATTGTACTTTGCAGGTTTCTTATTATTAAAGAATGAAACATTGTACTTTTTATCTATTTGTAGTTGCATTTTGTGGGGATGCAACTCATTATATGGACTTCAGTATTCACACTAAATGTTACATATCTTAATATGAGATTTTAGTACAAACGTGGAGACACCCTGAGACTACATACTGCATCCAATTTAATCGCTAATGATCTGTTTCTGACAGTCACATGACGCCCCCTAGTGGGGTGAAAAGATACAAGATGGTTTTATTAATCTTTTTATTAATTCCTTTGAACTGTGAATCTTTTAGTACTGAACTGTGAGTCATTTAGTACTGAGTTTTGAGTCATTTAGTACTGAACTGTGAGTCATTTAGTACTGAACTGTGAGTCATTTAGTACTGAACTGTGAGTCATTTAGTACTGGGTTTTGAGTCATTTAGTTATAAACTGTGAGTCATTTAGTACTGAATTGTGAGTCATTTGGTTCTGAATTGTGAATCATTTAGTACTGAACTGTGAGTCATTTGTTACTGAGGTGCGAGTCATTTGGTTCTGGGATGTGAGTCATTTCGTATTGAATTGTGAGTCATTTAGTTCTGAGCTGTGAGTCGTTCAGTACTGGGATATGACTAATTTTGTACTGAGGTGTGAGTCATTTGGTACTGACTCACAAATGACTCACAGTTCAGTACTAAATAACACTTGGTACTGTGCTGTGAGTTGTTTGGCAGTGAATTATGCTTCATTTGGTGCTCAGCTTTGTATTGTTTTACAGTATACAGCTCTATGTAAGTTGTTTGTTTTGGGTGAGGTTTGGGTTTTTGTACTGAACTGTGAGTCATTCAGTACTGAATTACGAGGCTCCTGGTACCAGGCTATGACATACTTGGAACTGGACTATGTGTTGTTTAGAGGGCTGTGAGTCCTTTAGTACTGGTTGCTAAATCATTTCTGACTATATTTGTTGTTAATATATTGGTTGTGAATGTTGATTTATCATTAAATGCCCTCGGTACAAAACTCCAGAGCATGATACAACACCACTGGGATACAATGACCAAGAAATCCCTTATAAAACAAATTTCCCAATCCACACAAGGGTCAGAGGTCGCTGAAAATGAGAACTATTACAGACACCAACCCCCCAGACCTGTCAACACCCCCCCCCCCCCGCCCTCCCCCTCCAGTGCTGGTCACTAGCTACAGTCCAGACTATAAAATAAGCCATGTTCTCCATGTTGTGCTCGCCGTCTCTGCCAGACAAGATACATTAACATTTAAGTGCTGCTCATCCACTTTACATGAGCTAAACCATGAATTATTAAACTCGCCTGTTTTTGAGTCGAGGAGAGGAACATTTTCACTTCCTTTGAGTAAACTATGAGTCTGATCAGTGTGTAACATTATGGTGTGTTTGCTGTTGTATGTTTATACATATATATATATGTGTGTGTGTGTGCGTGTGTATGTGTGTGTGTGTGTGTCAGTTTGGCTAATGGAATCAGACTGATTACTATGTTGTGGCTCATGTGTGAAAATTGAGACCCTCTGTATCATCGACCAGGTGTCTTGGTGGTTATGTCACACGGGCTCACAGGGGTGTGTGTGTGTGTGTGTGTGTGTGTGTGTGTGTATAGATTACTCAACTATTTTTTTAATCTGGTTTACTGCGGCTCATATGTCACACTTGCTAACTAGTACTGGGTAGTACAAAGTCTGGCGAAAGGCGAGCGTATTTACAGCCGTCTATTTAAACGCACACGTGACTGCATGCAGAAATGCACTTGATTGCATCTAACGATATGAACATGTAAAGCTTAATACTCTGTGAAAATGTGGTTAATTGCCTCTTGAATGGAAACCTAAACCTTCATTAAATGTTTAATGGTGCTCGCCTCTCGACAAGTGCTAAGTGTCACGGTGTCGTGTGTCTCTATGAGTGAGAGTGTATCTGACGGTTTAGTCAGGCGTAATATGTTGTTTTGTTGGTTAAAAGAAAGCATCGTGATGGTATCGCTCGCTCGATGGGTCAAACAGTGTTTAATAACGGGTTCGAGATCATTCCTTTCTTCTCTTTCTTCTCCCTTGATCCTATAACTCATTACTAAATAATTACTCATCTGCATTACCCATCTTGGATTCTCACACCTCTCGGCTTAAATGAAAGATGATTTGGTTCCGTGCGGTATGCTTGGACACGCTCACGACGTGTCTGCTGAAATTTGACATATTTGATGGGCCCTTGAGATCATGTGACGTTGCCATGGATATGGGGAGTCAGTTACGGGGTAGTAGTTGCACACCTCATACTGGGGGAACGCACCAGACCGTCCGCAGACACGTTTAGACCGACCTGACCGAAACGGAGCAGCTCAAGGACTTTCAAAATGCCCAAGAAAAGTGATACAGCAAAATTATCAGAAGGTGGGACTGTAAAAATGTAATATGCACTTTCATATATCAATTATTCGACGATTCATTTTTTTTTTTATTGTCATGGCTTCTTTCTTTTTTTCTTTCTTTCTTTCTTTGTTCCTCACTTAGTGGGTATAGAGATTGATGCAGTAGACGGCACTGAGGGTAAGTACAGTACAAACACACCATTTCTATATGTGTAGATGAATTTATGGATTCTTTGCTTTGTTATTGCTATATGCTGCATCCTCGTATTGGACAGAAATGCGTTCAAGTTAAAAGTAACCTGAAAGCTGAAGGATGCAAAAAAAAAAAAGGCGAAAATGAAGTAATAACTGTAATTTTGTATGTGGGTGTTTTTTAGTTGATCAACTTCTTAGTAAAAATGTTTATTGAATTAAATATGTCTATAATTGGACTACAATTTTAGTTATTAACTATAATTGAATTACAATTTAGATGCAGTATGTACAATGGATTAACTGCAAAATACAAGCTGGTCTTTTAATCAATGCTGGCCGGCTAACCAGTGATGGAGGAAGGTTAAAGCTAGATAGCTTAGCTAACATCTGGTAGCTGGCCAACTTTAAAATTGCATCTGTTGGCACACGGGGATAACTGCGATTACCCCACTTTGGGCTGAATGTTCTTATATTCTTATAATTTTGCATCAGAAGTTGAAGACTCAACACATCTGTGGCATGAAAAATCATGTAGAGATTCGTTCGGATATTGAACATGAACACAGCTACATTTCAATGCTAATGCAATGAAAAAAAAACATATTATCTAGTAAAAAAAAAAAAAAGGTGTTAAGTCAGAATAAAATAAAAAGTTAAATATCTCCACAAATTCTTCTGCATTAACAGTATAGTATTAGCTAGCTACCAAGCATTAAATAATAAACCTTATTTAAGACCTTATTCTTAAACTTTAATCTATAAACTGTAATCCCTAATTTGTAATCTACGAACTGTAAAAATCACTAAACCCTTATTCATTAGCATCATTGGTTAATGAAAATAAATTGTAAGGGATTTCATAGGACTTTGCTGTTGTTCATTGAGTAACTATGGATAGTAGAAAATATATATATATATATCAAAGCCTTCTCCTAACAGCCAGGCTTCAAAATTTTATTCAAGATTCTTAAGCATTGCTGGTGTGGCTGCTGCTGGTCTAGTTTAGTGCACAATCAGGACACATTTCTGCCAGTCATCACATGACATATCCCAAAGCTATGATGTGAAAAATGTATTGTGTTGTTTTACCTGCATCCATATAAACCTGCGTGTCTGCATTCAGACGACAAGAAAGGCAAAAGTAAAGGCAAAAACGGTAAAGCAGCTGCAGGCAAACAGGGCAAAGCAGCCGCCAGTGAGGACGGCGGGGACGAGGACGAAGAGGCCGAGCCTCGTAGAGGCCGCAAGGCAGCGAACAGAAAGAAAGCAGTTCCGAGGGAGGCGTCGGAGGATGACAGTGATTATGACATTCCTCCGAAGAGATGCGCAGGGAATCGGAAGAGAGGCAAGCCAGCGGGAGGAAAAAACAAGAGAGGCAAAAGTTCCAAGAAGAAGAGCAGTAGGTATGGAGGTTTAGAAACAACCGAAACTGCTTCTGTTTAATGAGGTTATTGAAAAAATATATTACTAAATAAAAAAATAAAAAAAAAATGAAATCAGAGCAGTTGATGCAAAAAAATCTATGATCTAGGAACAATTTCTCTGTTTTCTAGCAGATATTCCTTCATCATTGTCCAGCCAACCAAAACATACAGTATATTTCTTATGGTTTGGCTTTACATTCATCAATGATTATGCATGTAAATATGCATTTATAGCCAAAATATGCTTTAACTGAACTATACTTATTGCATTATTACATTATGGCTTCTTCCCTTCCACCCCTGCGCGTCCCCACTATTCCCAGTGAGGACTCAAAGTGGTGAGTGGGTGTGGTGGGTGGTTTGATTTTTAAGGAGTGATTTTGAAACTAAAAATCATAATAATTTTACTTTTAACTTCAACTGTCCTTAATCAGCTTTAATTTCTAGCAATGTTTATATTTTAAGCTGTGTCTAAGTGACTGGCAAATCATTCTTCACTTTCGTCCCCCTTATGGAAAATTCACTCGGATTTCACCTTATCATCTGTTTTCGACATAGAATTATGTGAATAATTATGTGATTCACAGGAAATCGCACCTGAAAATGAAAAATCTCATGGGAAAAATAAAAGTCTGTAAAATTTTTTACAGTAAATAATTGAAAATTCATCATTCATAAAACATAATGCGGAATTGTAAAAATCATTAAATTTAATGAATTAGTTAAATTAATAAAAAAAATTAATTAATTATATATTAAAGCAATTTTGCAAATAAATCACTGAACTAAATTAATGAATAAAGCAAAATTCACATGTAAAACCGAATAATCTGATGTAAAAATCACATGTGAATATCTGATATATAAATGTGTCTGTGTTGAGACCATATGCAAAAATCATGTGTAAAAAAATAAATATATAAATAAACAATGTAATATGTTGAAAATACCTGAACCACGTGACAATAAATAACTCTAAAACATCATGTAAAAATAATTACAACAACTTGCACAACAATACATTAAATTAAAAGCCCATACACTTTATGCATAATTTCACATTTTAATCATTATTATCTGAGAATCATCACATGCGATTTATTCACATGTGATGTTTCTGTGACTTTTCTGTAAGGGGCCTTAAACGAAATATTTACATGCATTATTAGTTATGCATGTAAATATTCATTGGTGACCAAAGTAATTTTTTTTAACTAAGATGGACTTATTGCATTTTTCAGTGATTGCTTTAAAGAGATGAAACCCTTTGACCATCAGCCTCTGCTCTTCCCTCACTTTATGCTGATCTAGGAGCCTGATAAAACTGAAGCTGCAAAACTGGTCCTAGATCAGCATAAATCTGTTAATACTCTGCAGTAGCATTGCTCATTGCTCCTTTTTTCCCTCCCACCCCTGCATGTCCCCACTATCCCAGTGAGGACTCTAAGTGGTGAGTGGGCGTGGTGGGTGATTTGAATTTTTTTCAGGAGTGAATCGGAACATTTTAATATTTAATAGTTTTGCATCATCTTAACTATTACATATAGACTTTCTAGCAAATTTCTAGTGACACTCATGACCAAAGTGACAAGGAAATGATTCTTCATCATTCTCTCCCTTACACAAAAAAAATCACATCTCACAGATGATTACTTTACTCATACCATGTGATCACATGTGGAAAGCAATTATTCATGCGGAAAAATTAATATAAGATTAAAATGAATAATGTCTCAAGTGTAGTTAGGTAGAAAAATCAAAGGTGATTAAGAAATCAAAGGGGAATCACATGAGGATAACCGAGTCAAACGTTGTTGTGAAAATAATAATTTTGAAACAATTAACACATGTGATAAACAAATCATATGTTAAAATCATATATACTGTATGTAAATGAATTATTCATGACTTAATATCACAGATAAAAACAAATAAACGTCTTATAAAAATCATATGTAAAAGTCAATTAAATGTAGACACAAACATTGAGTAAAACCACTTGTGAAGGAAAACCATGACCAAAAAAAATTAACATGTGAAAAAAGGCTGTGGCAAAATAATCACATGTAAACATCATTTGTGTAAATATATTAATCAGGTATAAAAATCACAAGTGAAAACTAAATCTCATGAACTACATAGGAAAATTATTCACATGTGATTCATGTAATTATTCAATTCATGAAACCGTTCATAGGTTGATGTGCTTTTTCTGTAAGGGGCTCCACTTTAACATGCATACTTTTTAGCATTGTGGATTTACATGCATTAATGGTCATGCATGTAAATATGCGTTTGTGTCTAAGATTGGTTGTTAATTGACTTGGACTATACTAAATAACTCCCTGATGCATTATTCCATGATTACATTAAAAGATGAAACCCTTTGACCATCAGGCTCTGCCTTCCCCTCTTTGTGCTGGTCTAGGAACCTGATGCAACTGCAAAGCTGCATAACTGTTTCCAGATCAGCATAAATCTGTTGATATCATATAGTAGCATTGATCATTGCTCCTTTTTTCTTCCTCCCCCATCCCTGCATTTCCCCACTATTCCCAGTGAGGACTCAAAGTGGTGAGTGGGTGTGGTGGGTGATTTGATTTTTAAGGAATGAATCGAAACATTTTTGGATTATTGGTTTAGATTGCACAGAATACTAACTATACCCTGAAGTTCATTTCTAGCAACGATCATGTTTTAAAATGATCTAAGTTACATGCAAATATTTTTTTTTATTGTACAAACGTTGTTTGAAAAACGGATACAGTAGATTTCTATGTGATTATTGTTTTTCATGGGATTTAGCAAATAACATGTGATCACATAAAAAAAACGTGAAGGTTATTATAGCAGACAGAAATTGCATGTGAATTCAAGTAGACATGACATCACCTGAACCATGTGATCACATGTGAAAAACAATGATCCATGTGATGAACTCACATCGGAAAAATAAAAGCTACACAAGCAACATAGAACTCAGAGTGATAAAAAAAAAAGGTTAATACAACAACAAACCAGTAGTATAAAAAGAATGTGAAAATAAATTGTAAAAAGTTGTAAAAAGATTAAATGTAAAAACACAAATCATATGAAAAAATATATAACATTTGTTCATAAATGAATCATGTAAAATGTAAAAATTACTTTAAAACAACTTTGGAGGAAAATTGTATGCAAAAGCATATGAGAAAAAAACAGTAAAATAAATAAATAATTTGTAACAAAAGCACATCAAAAATATTTATGTGTAAAAGCAGATAAATAAATATAAAAATGTTCAAAAAGAATGTAAACATCACATGTAAAAAATAATAACGTTTTAAAAAATAACATTCTAAATTGAAATAATCCCATGTAAATACTACATATGAAAATAAATGAATTATTTGTAATAGTCACATATTGAAATAAAAAGAATAATTTGTAGAAAAAAATACTTTGTGAAAATCTAATTATCAGGGGATATTTTTTAATTAAATAAAAAAAATCACATAAAAACAAAAGCCCAGGGAACACGTGAAAAATATTTGAAACACATAGGTGTCATTTCATATGTGAAACATGGGATTATATCATATAGTTACTACAGCTGCTCTTTGCTCATGTCATCTCTCTTCCTCCCTCCCACCCCTGCATGTCCCCACTATCCCAGTGAGGACTCTAAGTGGTGAGTGGGTATGGTGGGTGATTTGATTTTTAAGGAATAGTTTTCATTCCTTAAAGTATTTTTTTTTGTTGTTGTTGTTCAAGTTTATTATTTTTTCTTTTATCCAATTTGAACAGCTTCCACTCAAGCAATGTAATCGTCTAACCCCAAATCACAAACATTTTACATGTGATTATCAGTTTTGTCAATCACATGCGATTGTGTGTATAATACATAATTTATGTGGACAAACACATGAAGGGGCGTCTCAGCATTTAATTACCTGAAATTGCATGTGCACTCAAGTAAAAAAAAAAAGTGACATCATCTACATGTTTTTTAATCACAGATGAAAAACTATTATTTATATGAGAATTTTTTTTTTTACATACAAATGTTTATGACAATAAATGAATCACATGTAAAAAAAAAATTAATTAACCTTACAAGGGGAAAAAAGCACAAGTATAATTTAAATAATAGTGCAGGAGTCACATCATCAATTGATAGCGTAATCATTTGTAAAAAATCACATATGAAAAAGTGAATATGTAAAATAAAATCATGTACAAATCACATGAAAAGCAATTACATATGAATAAAGGAGTCATATAGAAAACTCACTTATGAAAGCAAACAAATCATATAAAAAGCACATAAAATGAAGTAAGCTAATGTTGTGTCAAATTTACATGAGGGAACACATCTGTGTCACAATCCCAAATTGCAAATTGTGTCGATAACAATTTCAAGCATTTCATGCTGCCATCCATGTTTCACATGCGTTTTGGCAATTAATATGATCGCATGTGAAAAGCATGAAGGTGCATGATCAGACCTGAAATTGCAGGTGAACTCAAGGTAACAGATCGTGTTAATTTGAAAAATAGGTATTTGGGTGATATCGTGCCACATGCACACAAAAATTCATATGTGAAAATAAACGAATCGCTAAGAAAATCATAAACGAATTCACATGAGAATAAATGAATCTTATGTAATAATTGTATAAGGATAAATCACATTAAAAAATCATTATGTGGCGAGAAAAAACACAATATATAATTTGGTGTAAAATCACATGAGAAAAACAATATACAGTAACATGTATAAATTAGAAAAATAATAATTAAAAAACTAAATAAATTCATTATGAAAAATGTGGAATTAAAAAATAAGTTTTTTTCAATAATGTGAAAATACAATCATTATTAAAATATCTCATGAAATCATGTGAAAAATAATAAATTGTTTTTTAAATAAATTCTAAAAGTAATGCATAAAAAAGTTAATTAAATGTTTAATAAATTACATAAAATAAGCCATATGTAAAAAAAAATCATGTGAAATTAAATGGACAAAATATAAGTAAAATGCAAATCAATGTGTGGAAAAAAAACACATAATATATAATTTTGTGTAAAATCACATGAGGAAAACAATATACAGTAACATGTATAAATTAGAAAAATAATAATTAAAAAACTAAATAAATTCATTATGAAAAATGTGGAATTAAAAAATAAATTAATGTTTTTTTCAATAACGTGAAAATACAATCTTATTAAAATATCTCATGAAATCATGTGAAAAATAATAAATTGTTTTTTAAATAAATTCTAAAAGTAATGCATAAAAAAGTTAATTAAATGTTTAATAAATTACATAAAATAAGCCATATGTAAAAAAAATCATGTGAAATTAAATGGACAAAATATAAATAAAATGCAAATCAATGTGTGGAAAAAAAATCCACAGGGAAAAAAACAAAACAAATAATTTTATGTACAATCACATTTATTTTGGTGAGAAAAATCACGTGATCATTACGACATCGTGTGTAACAGAGCCTCTAATGGGACATAAAATCTGATGTTACTAATACAGTTTCTGTTGTGCATAGCAGACCCGCTTTTGCGTTCCCTTTGTAAAGTGCTTTGTAAATTATCAAATGTGAAAATAACTTTCTCTTTTTTGAAGAACTAATTAACCATGTGTTGATAAAAACACATGCAAAAATAAATGCATCATGTGGAAATACAATCACTTAAAAGAAATGTAAAATACAAGTCTAATTCCACATGTTAATAAGTGAATCGTTCTCATTCATGTGATTTTTTTTACATTGTGGCTTAACATTGTGTGCACTTCTGCCGAATATTAGTCATCTTTAGCTGAAATGCATTAATTGCACTATTCCACACCTGCTTTAAGAGATGAAACCCTTTGACCATCAGGCTCTGCTTTCCCCTTTTTATGCTGGTCTAGGAACCTGACATGGCTGAAGCTGCAAAACTGGCCCCAGATCAGCATAAATCTGTTAATACCCAGGTGTAGCGTTGCTCATTGCTCCTTCTTTCTTCTTCCCTCCCACCCCTGCGCGTCCCCACTATGTCAGTGAGGACTCTAAGTCAGAGGGGGGGGAAGAGGAGGAGGAGGAGTCCATGTCAGAGGGGGAGAGGGCCCGGCTAATGGAAGAGGTGGAGGAAAAGAAGAAGCTGATCGCTAACATTAGGAGCAAGCCGTGGCGGATGAAGAGGAGACTCAAACACCTCAAGTACTGTGAACGACATTATCTCTAGATGTCATACATGGAGTAGAGCAGAACGTAACAATAGCAAAGTCTATCAATGGCTTCAGAAAATCTGAATTTTTCCCGCTTACTACCTTATTAACTTTTAACCGCTTAAACTCTCAGATTTTCCAAATCTTTCATATTGCTTCCACTGTACTTACTATGGGTTGCACAGCTATTCTAGTTATTTGTTTTGTGACTAGACAATCTGTATAATAAAAAGTAATCTAGTCAGATTGATTCAAGCCTTTTCCAAACCTAAAGCAAAAACTATATTTGATCTACTGTAGTTCGATTCCTGGGTGATGTTGTAGCCTCCCGCAGCCGGGCGGCCTGGAGAGAGCTGATTGGCCGAGATCTGTCAACTGGGTGGGACGAGGTTTACTTTACACTGTCCCATTAATCACGGCTCTACAGCCAATCAGGGGCGTCTGTGAGCTCACGCAACTAATATGAGCGGATAACGCCGTCCTCCGAGTGTGTTACGTCGCCCCCAACAGTTCATAAGCAAGCAGTTCAAAAAGATGCGATCAGCTGGTGTCATGTGGTTCAGAGGAAACCTGTGATAGTCTTCAGCCCTCCCTCCCTGGGTGGTAGTAGCCTTAATGTGGAAGCCCCCTAGTGATTGGTGAGAATTGGATATGATTAAAATTAGGCAGAAAATCTGAAGGGGAAAAAAAAAAAAACATATTTGATATTGATCGGCTAATGATATCTTTAGACTCTTCATTTGAAGAATCAATATGTAAAATTTCAACAAAAAGGCAGCAAATATTTTGCAAGTTTTACCTTCAGTGCTTTCTTATCGACAGCGCTCTAAAATATATGTGTCATATTAGACTATTTGAGAACTGGGCTTCTTAAAATGAGATGCGACGAACCTCCGGGTGGCGCAGTGGTAAAGTGCTCGCATTATCATACGGAGATCACGAGTTCGATTCCCGGGCGATGCTGTAACCTCTCGCAGCCGGAGGTCTAGAGAGAGCTGATTGGCCGAGCTCTCTCAGAGGGGAGGGATGAGAGGTACTTAGTGCTCCCACATTAATCACGGCTCTACAGCCAATCGGGGGCGTCCGTGAGCTCACGCGAGCGGAAGGAGCGGATAGCGCTGTCCTCCGAGTGTGTTACTCCGCCCCAATGGTGCGTGAGCGAGCGGTAGAAAAGATGCGGTCGGCTGGCGTCACGTGGTTCGGAGGAAACACGCGATAGTCTTCGGCCCTCCCGACAGAGTGGTAGTAGCCGTAATGTGGGCGCCCCCTAGTGACGGGGAGGAACTGGACACGACTAAGTCAGGGAGAAAATCTGGAGAATTTTTTTTTTTTTTAATGTGTGTGACACAGACGTAATGCTGGGAGGACTACATGCAGTCAGGGAGGTTTTTCCACTATGTTCAGCTCTAAACTGGCTGAGAGGGATTGGATAGTGATGTGCAACCCATGGCTCTGAACGCTTTCTTTAAACAATAATAAACGTTCGTATTACTTCATGCAAAATCCAAGTGTTGTTTTTTTGAAACATCTTTCCCAGGATAAGCTTGTAGCACATTTAACCTGCATCTTCTTGCTGTCTGTCCACTGCCTGCTCAGCTAGTTATTGTATTAGTTAAGTGCTTGACTAGTCTGTGCAAACCCCTCGTCCTTACTAATTCCTCCTAAGATGGAAAGTTTAAGCTGTGGAATCCAGCCAGTGCTGTGTACAAAACTATATCGTTACTCACCTGCTGATCTTCTGCTGTTAGGGAAGCTCAGGTGTTTGTCGATAAGTTTGAAGGTGCCCTGGGCAAAGGGAAGGGCAAGAAACTCTATGCTTTCAAAGTCATGATGACGAAGGTAAGAATACAAGAAAATATCTTACACTTTGCTGACGGTCTGCTTTATTTCCATACCGATTCGTTTACTGTTGTTGTTGTTGCTTCTCTGCCAGAAATGGATCAAGTTTCAGAGAGATTTTGAGAATTTCAAGACAGCCTGCATACCCTGGGAACGCAAAATTAAAGAGGTTGAAAGTGAGTGGCACATTTCAGCGAGATGTTCAAATTCAAATGAATTACCAGGCTGTAGCAGGCCAGGTGTTCAACATGAATACTTTTGGATTTAACACTGATTCTCTTACTTTCTGTGGGTAAATGATTGTACAACACACAGTACCACATAATAGAAGAAAATCCCAAGAAAATGGCCCCTCCTTTTTTTTTTCGTTCACCATCATGTTCTTGGGATTGAACACTTTAGCTTTATTTCACCAAACACAACTAAACGGTCTTTCGGCTGCTCCCGTCATGGGCTCGACCCCTCCGTCCTGCACGCAGCTTGGCTCAGGTTTTATGCTGGATGCCCTTCCTGACACAACCCTCGCATTTTCCTAGCCAGGCTTGGGACCGGCACTGCATCCAGCGACTGGTGTACGGCAACCCACCAGCGGCAGGGCTGGGACCAGATCCTCAAATTCTAAAATCAACAACTTAGAGCATTAGCCGCCTGAGCCACAACTATCATTCCTCCGAACACACCTCTGATCTGAAAAAAAAAAAAGAAAAAAGAAAAAAGGTCTGGTCAAAGTCTTTTTCTTTGTCTGTGTGGTCGAGCTTGAATGTCTTGTTTTTTGGAGCAGAGGCTTCTTTCTTTGATTGCAGCCTTTCAATCTAAATCCGACTTGGCTGTTATTGGTCACACTGGTGTTCCGGCAGTGTTCATGGCAGACCTGAGCCTTGGTGGTTTCTGGTCATCCAAACCAATTTCCTTTCAGCTGAGGGTAACCGTTTGTAATGTCTTCGACACCATTTAGGCAAGTCATCAAATAAGAGCAGAGCTGATAATAACAATAAGTGTGGAATGAGAGCATTAGTTTTCTCCAGTGGGTATTCGACGTCTCCTATAAGGATTATACCGAAGCATCACTTCACCTGGTCGAAACAAGAGGAATTGCATTTATATTGTTTTTCAAACTTTATAATATGATAATCCTGTACTACAATTTTTATTTTTTAGGTCACTTCGGTTCGTCCGTTGCCTCGTACTTCATCTTCCTCCGCTGGATGTACGGCATGAACCTTGTTCTCTTCAGTTTGACCTTTGGCCTGATCGTGATCCCTGAGGTCAGAACGGGTCATGATTTATTTATATGGTTCATATGGATGTCTTAAAAATGAATGCATGAACGAATCAAATGCGAGGCGTATTAATGCTTTATTGTGCGTATAATGTGGTAAATTTGCTCTCTCAGTGGAATTGAGCATAAGGCCAGCAGTAATCAGCTTAAATCTGATCTTAGCATGTAGCTTGTATATGTATTTAATAATCACGTGCTATACACTACAGTATATTTCATTGAACTATATATATTTCTTATAGGTTCTCATGGGCCTCCCTTACGGTTCTATTCCTCGAAAAACTGTTCCACGAGAGGAGCAGGACACTGCAATGGACTATTCAGTTCTCACAGACTTTAGTGTAAGACCTATTTAACTATACACCACCAGTCCATATTTTCATTATTATATATTTACAGTATATTCTCAAGAACGTATTGCCTTTTTTTTTTTTTCAACATTATATTAAATCTTGTTTTTATTTCTAACAGGGTTACTGCAAATACTCTGTGTTATTCTATGGGTACTATAATGACCAGAGAACCATTGGCTTCCTGAAGTTCCGCCTCCCTCTGTCCTACCTCATGGTGGGCATTGGGAACTTCGGGTATAGTCTGATGGTTGTCATCCGAACGTGAGTCTCATTTCATCCATTACTAGAGTTGCTAGAAATGGCATGAAATATTTTTGCAGGTTGATAGTCTGTCTGTAATGCATCTCAGTTTACCATGTTTAAGCTCTCATAAGTACACTGCCTGGCCAAAAACAAACAAACAAACAAACAAGAACAACAACAACAACAACCTGGACATTTCAGCATTTTGTCCTGATAGAACATCCTTATGCAAAACACAACGTTTATTTCTATCCAAATAGGTGCATTTATTTTTGGATTTCTTGAATTGATGATGGAAGAGTCAAACCCCTCCATAAAGTCTTCTTCAGCACATCCCAAAGACTTCCACTGATGAGAATTCCATCTCTTAAAATGATTCCTCATTCTCCCAGAACCAGTCTTTTACGGTTTGTGACCTGGAAGAAAACGTCCATAGATGTGAGACCCGGGTCATTTAGTGCATCCAGGTCATCAGCTGACCTCATTTTATTGCCAAATAATGTTGCTTTGTCTAGACGTTGCCTCCAGAGGCTTGTACAGTGGCCACAATGCATGCTGGGTGCATCATTCACCTTCTTACCCTAATACATGCATCTCTCTGGAATAGGGTCAACCTGAACCCATCAGACCACATTACAGGTTTCCATTGCTCCAAAATCCAATCTTTATGCTCCCCACCAAACTGGAGTGTTTTTCCCTGAATAATCTCACTATTCAGTGGTTTTCATATGGCCACACAGCTGTTTAGTGCCAATCCTGTGAGTTCTCATCACATAGTGTGTGTGTGTGGAAATGCTCTTACTCACTATTAAACACATCCCTGATTTTTATTGATGATTTAATTATGACGCGACTTCACCGGGCGTTTAAGTGATTTCTGATCACACTCATTCATGAATTCTCTTCATATTTCATCCATGATGTTGACGGTTCAGCACTATCCTTCAAGCTTTCGATAATGCATTGAACACTTGGAACATTGGACCATGTTTTCTGTTTAAAAAATGAGAAGTTCCTCAATGAATTGGTGTCACCTGAAACATATTAATCACTGAAATCAAATGCTCTTAGGTACAGTATATGCTAATTTACCTTTTTTTTGGCCAGGCAGTGTGTATATACCGTAGTTGTAAATCTTAAAAGATGTAGATGTAGAGGTGAAGTACAGTACTGTGCAAAAGTCTTAGGCACAAGCAAATACCTGCCGTAAAATTTTCCACATTAAAAAAACACTATACAGTAAACAGTCATTAATGAAACATAGTCAATACGCAATAAATATTTTGCTTAAATATAGTCTCAGGTACATTTTGTGCAGTTTTATAAAGGAAATTTTACGGCACATCCTGCAGAACCAGCCAAAATCCTGCTGACGACGGTTGCACCTGCTTCTTTTTCATGCAGAAAAACTCTTTTTTGAAATTGTTTTTTACTGTTTTTTTTTTTTCTTTTCTGACCTACACATATTTTCCTGAAAACTTTTTTTTTTTTTTTAAAAAAAAAAAAAAAAACAGGGTGCCAAAAACTTTCGCACAGTACTATACATCAAAATGTACGAATAAAATGATAGGTTATGTCTTTATATGTTAAAGGCTTCTATTTTCGTGATCGTGGCGCAGGCGGGAAAATACATTACAAGTGTATGGCTTGTGTACAAGTGTACGTTACTTGTATTTTTTGCCTCTTTAAGGGCGAAGGAATATAGATTTGCAGACTGATATTTAATAAGTTTGGCTTGAGATTTTATTGAATCTTTTTTTTTTTTTTTTGTCTAAGGTTCATTTTTTAATAACTGTCTGAAAAGCATACGTCTGGAAAAACGTTAAATTGATATACTCTGATATATTATATTAACATACTGTAAATTGATATATAAACCAAACTGATATACTGATGTATTATATTGATATACTGTATGTCCAGAAAACTGGAACTAGAAGTCCACTTGGCCTTCTGTCTGTCTTATATTAGCCCAATTTTAGCTTTAAAGTTTGTTAGGTTATTTTGATTGTCATACTCTCTCAAAATCAGTTCAGATGGCTTTAATTTTAAACCACAAAAATAGTGACTTCTCATGGATTGGGAAGCAATGACTCACATCCAATTGGTAACAAAACTTCAGCATTATACCAACGAGTTCTGCTTGTGCCTGCATGAAAATAGAGCCTTAAAAACGTTAGAATTCGATTTTAAGAATCACTTGCCGCGGCTCGAATCCGGTTGCTTGCGCCATGTGTCAAAACAGAAGAATGCGCTTCTGTTATCCTGCCAGCTAGAGTGGATTCCCACTTTTATGAACGCAGTCCACTCTCGCCGTTAGGATGGCTAAAAACGCAGATGTGGGGGGTGGGGACGGCGAGGACAGCGAGTTCACCTTCGCCTGGAAGATGTTCACAAGCTGGGACTACCTCATCGGCAACGCAGAGACGGCTGACAACAAGTTCGCCTCCATAACCACAAGCTTTAAGGTGTGTCTGTGAATCTGAGGATGAGAGTAAAAGTAAGAATTCTGACATTAAATCAGATTTCTGAGAGATAAAAGTAAAACTTCTGAGACTAAATCAGAATTCTGAGAGTAAAAGTAAGAATTCTGACATTAAATCAGATTTCTGAGAGATAAAAGTAAAACTTCTGAAACTAAATCAGAATTCTGAGAGTAAAAGTAAGAATTCTGACATTAAATCAGATTTCTGAGAGATAAAAGTAAAACTTCTGAGACTAAATCAGAATTCTGAGAGTAAAAGTAAGAATTCTGACATTAAATCAGATTTCTGAGAGATAAAAGTAAAACTTCTGAGACTAAATCAGAATTCTGAGAGTAAAAGTAAGAATTCTGACATTAAATCAGATTTCTGAGAGATAAAAGTAAAACTTCTGAGACTAAATCAGAATTCTGAGAGTAAAAGTAAGAATTCTGACATTAAATCAGATTTCTGAGAGATAAAAGTAAAACTTCTGAGACTAAATCAGAATTCTGAGAGTAAAAGTAAGAATTCTGACATTAAATCAGATTTCTGAGAGATAAAAGTAAAACTTCTGAGACTAAATCAGAATTCTGAGAGTAAAAGTAAGAATTCTGACATTAAATCAGATTTCTGAGAGATAAAAGTAAAACTTCTGAGACTAAATCAGAATTCTGAGAGTAAAAGTAAGAATTCTGACATTAAATCAGATTTCTGAGAGATAAAAGTAAAACTTCTGAGACTAAATCAGAATTCTGAGAGTAAAAGTAAGAATTCTGACATCAAATCAGATTTCTGAGAGATAAAAGTAAAACTTCTGAAACTAAATCAGAATTCTGAGAGTAAAAGTAAGAATTCTGACATCAAATCAGATTTCTGAGAGATAAAAGTAAAACTTCTGAGACTAAATCAGAATTCTGAGAGTAAAAGTAAGAATTCTGACATCAAATCAGATTTCTGAGAGATAAAAGTAAAACTTCTGAGACTAAATCAGAATTCTGAGAGTAAAAGTAAGAATTCTGACGATCAGATTTCTAAGCGATAGAAGTAAGAATTCTAACACTAAATCAAAATTCTGAGAAAAAAAAGGTAAGAATTCTGAAAAAAAAAGATGGAATGCAAATAACTATTATTGTTTCTTCTTTATTTTTGTTTCATGGTGGCCCTAATACTCTTCCGTACCACTGACTGTCTTTGGTTGCACTTAAATTAATTTGGCATAATATGTGTACTAAGAACAACAGCTCCTCAATGACTCAACTTCTTTTTTTGGACACACCTTCTAATTTCATGGTCTTTCCCTATTTTTAAGTTCTTTAGGCATCCAAAATATGCAATAATCTCCTTTGAGCAGTTGATATTGCGATGTATCTGCTACTTATGTCCTGTAAAGTCTTCATAACGGCTCTGATCTGAGGTGTTTGTTAATTGGTGATATTCTAGGCTGGTAACTCTATATGAACTCTGCAGCAGAGGTACATTTTGTTCTTGCTTTCCTGGGAAGGTCTTCATGAGAGCCAGTTTCATCGTGGTGCTTGATGGGTTTTGCAAATTCACTTGACACAATACTGTTCTTGCAAGAACTATTCCAGAAAGGCTGACATTTGTGTCTTAAAATAACTATAATAATGTCTGTTGTTCTTGATGTTGCTTAATTACATAATGCAACATGTGTTTAAAATCTCCTTTATTGTTTGAGATTATGGAAAATAAATGATTGAATAAAAAACATTCATTTAGAATTTGTGTTCAAACTTTTAACTGGCTGAGTGTGTGAGTGCTTCTATTGAATGGTTGAATCCTGTGTGCTGTAGGAATCCATCGTGGATGAACAGGAGAACCAGAAGGATGAGAACATCCACCTCAGGCGATTCCTGCGTGTATTGGCTAACTTCCTCATTACCTGTATACTGGGAGGCAGCGGATACCTCATCTACTTTGTGGTCAAACGCTCACAAGAGTTTGCTGGGAGGGATGACCTGAGCTGGTATGAGAAAAACGAGGTAATAAAGTACAACTGTCCTCACATTTTACATTCTGTACTGTACATTCCAAACCTTTGTTACTCCATCATGTATAGAGATTTTTTTATTTATTTAAGTATTTAACCCCGGCATGGTGGCGTAGTAGTTAGAACTGTCTCCTTGCACCTTCACGTTCTGGGTTCGATTTCTGCCTCAAGGTCTTTGTGCAATGAGTTTGCATGTTGTCCCCATGCGTGGTGGGTTTCCTCCGGGTACTCCGGTTTCCTCCCACAATCCAAAGACATGCTAATTGGCATTCCCCAGTTGTGAAAAATGTGAAAAATTTCTATATCTTTGTAGGTATTTTCATAACGCTTTCTCATTAGTGACATAACAAATTCTTTCTAATTGGAATAAGAGGAATTTAAAGGCCTGGTAACACCGGAGAGTCGATATTTTGACTAGGGGTATTTTGAAAGGAGTTATTTTGACTGGCTTGTTGATGGTTGTTAATGGATAATAATATACAAGTGGAAACAGTGGAATACGTGCATTAGTGTAGCAGGGGATTATATAGGGAAATACAGAGTTTTTATTATCGTAATTGTGTTTTTGTTGTTCTGCACAAGTCCCAGTTTGACTTGAACGCCCCTCGTAATTTTGTACTAAACAATATTGCCTTCCAAAAGTGGGTTTTTACTGTCAACAAGAATGTTAAAGCTGTTCAACGGAAGTAAGATGCTGTTTGGCCTCATGCAGATGGAGATTATAATGTCGCTGCTCGGACTGGTGGGCCCAATGCTGTTTGAGACTATCGCCGAGCTGGAGGACTACCACCCCCGTATCGCCCTCAAGTGGCAACTCGGACGCATCTTTGCCCTTTTCCTGGGTAACCTGTACACCTTCCTGCTGGCTCTGTTCGATGAGGTCAATGAAAAGGTATAATGAAGACAATGACTTTGTTGCTGCTATGAAATCACTGAAGTGTTCGATCATCGTCACAGCACATATCAGAAGGCTAATGTAATGTATTGGATGTGCTTGTTTTTCTCTAAGCTTGTGGAGGAACAGTCCATAAAGAATGCCAGCATATGGTTCATGAAGGAATATTATGCCAACTACACTGCAAGTAACCCGAACATGACGGGCACGCCGCCCCCTCTCGACCCCGCTGATGTGGTCCGTGGCCCGTGCTGGGAGACAACAGTGGGGATAGTAATGAGGCTCCCTGTTATCTCTCACCGCCCACTGTGTTAATGTGAAAATGTTTTATGAGATATGAATTGTATGACATGATCAAATTGCCTGTACTGTGTGAATGTGTATGTGTATTCGTGTGTGTGTGTGTGTGTGTGTGTGTGTGTGTGTGTGTGTGTGTGTGTGTGTGCCCATGGAGATTTCATATTTTGACAAAACAGCAATTTGGATAAAAGTTGAGTTTTTCTCCAATTAATATATATTGGACGTTGCAAATTCTGCCTAGTCAGTTAGTTTGTCTATACGTCTATGTTGGAAATGGTCTTTACGTAATCTGCTTTGTAACAAGCTGGGAGCTAAACGCAGACAGTCCGAAAACCCAAAAACCTCTTTAAAAGGTTTTTGGGTTGTTTTCTTGAAAATAAGAGAGGAGTATTTACTCTTTGAAGGTAAAGACCTAAAGACCTCTTATTTTCCTGAAGACATCTGAGGACATTCTTTAGGGATCTTGAAGACATCTCCAATAGGTCTGTAGTTTCTATATTCCTGAAAATGTCCAGCAGTCATTGTTCCAGTATATGGAGAAAACCTTCTATCTTGATGGGATCTAAGCACTAGTGAAACACTGGTATTAGTGTAGCAGTGGATTATATGGGAAAATAAAGGGCGGGAAATAAAGAACTCTATGCGTCTTCTGCTATTCTGCACAATCAAATGTCCCGGTTTGACTCGAACGCCCCTGGTATGAAAGGAAATGCTCTTACAGTATTTCTCTATGTGTGTCAACGTGCAGTATAATTAACATACTGGTCTCTGTAGGAATTTGTAAAACTGACCATCTCAGATATCCAAGTGACGTATCTGACCATCCTCATTGGGGACTTTGCGAGAGCTCTGATTGTGCGCTTTCTCAACTACTGCTGGTGCTGGGACCTGGAGGCAGGCTGGGTACGTGATATGGGGTTAAACCTTTAACACTGCACTATTTTGGTAACTACTGTAACTTCTGCCTCTAATTTTTATCTCCAGCCCTCATATGCCGAGTTTGACATCAGCGGCAATGTCCTGGGATTGGTCTTCAACCAAGGGATGATATGGTAGGACGCAAATGCGTGTGACACAATATGGTCATTTTGGTATACTGAAGATAATGGATGGATAGATTTGAAATTAATATAGTTAGAACCTTAATTGGGCTGCGACTAGGACACCTGAGACTAGACACTCTTTAGTGTATATACTGGTTTCTGCATCTACACATGTAATGCACAGGAAGTGCGAGTACAGCAAGGGAAGTTGCATGAATACTGAGCCACAACATGCATTAGAGACTTATATTTTAGTGTGTGTATGTCTGTGTGTGTGTGTGTGTGTTAGGATGGGAGCATTCTATGCTCCGGGTCTAGTCGGCATCAACGTCCTCCGTCTTCTGACCTCGATGTACTACCAGTGCTGGGCCGTCATGGCTTCCAATGTGCCTCATGAGCGAGTCTTCAAGGCTTCGAAATCCAACAACTTCTACATGGGCCTCCTTCTTCTCATCCTCTTCCTCAGCCTGCTGCCCGTCGTCTACACCATCATGTCCCTGCCGCCGTCCTTCGACTGTGGGCCCTTTAGGTGGTCGACACACACAGTACACTGTATCATTGGTCTATGAAACATTGACATTACAAACCCCGGAATGATAAACGCTTTCTATTATTATCATCACTACTCGTGCTGAGACATTGATCGCACTGCTCAACTTTGTTTAGATCTTTTTGAAAAGTTACCCACACTCATCAACTAACTCACGCATTATTTTCAATATTATCAATATTTTTCTTCACTCATTTTTAAAATATAATTATGATTATGATTATGTACGTACAGTACGTCCACCTCTTTACCTTTTCAGTTAAACCGTAGCTTTAAATCCTGGGTTTGTGAGCGCGCGCGCGCTCGTCTCTTCTCTTCTCACAGTGGCAAAGACCGGATGTTTGACGTGATCATTGAGACGATAGAACTGGATCTGCCCTCGTTTATGGGGAAGCTGTTCGGTTACGTGGCCAACCCCGGCCTCATCATCCCAGCCGTGTTGCTCATGGTGTGAGTGACTCCGGCATTATCTTCCTGCTCCGTTGCATTAATGCAATAAATTCTCTACATCAACCAACTTGTCACAGGTTTTGGCTCTCAGTAACAAAAGAATGTGGTTTTTTGTTTCTTTTTCAGTCTGGCAATTTATTATCTCAACTCGGTGTCTGAGGCCTATAAGAACGCCAACAATGAGCTTAAGAAGAAAATGCAAATGGTAAGTTTGGAGAAATAATAAATAGTGCAATACAATTTGTTTTGTATCAACCAATAAGAGTAAAGTGCATACAGTAGATACATTAAGCAAATATGAAGCTGTGAATGATTTAGTAAACCTTACTGATGTAAGTAAACCTGATCATCCCTAAACTTCGGGATTATTAAATCCAGTATGAGGCTCTACCTGTTTACACTGACTATTTTCTGCTTGCAGTAAATCTATATAATTTTTTGTTAACATATTTATGTAATATTTAACATTCGTATGAAAATATTGATTTTTTTTGTAGATGGATTAATTAACAAATTTTTCAACATATTTTCATAGTGAATCTTAATTTTTGCTTTTATTTATTTATTTTTTAATTATTATTATTTCATCTTTTGTTTACTGCTTGTTTCTTTTAATTTTGTACATCTTGTTTGTTTTTATTCCTTCGAATTTTAAGAGATGACATCTTTTTTTTGTCAAATACCAATACTGAGAAACCGAGCATCAGCATCAACCAATATCTGTACCCATATATACAGTCTTATGCAAAAGTATAGGCACCCCTTGATAAATGACAGATTTTGGTGATTTATTATTATTATTTTTTTATTTATGGCATAAAAAGTAACTATACACCAATTTGCTGAAAATATTGTGCTTTTTTTTCCATTTCCAAGAGAGACTGTGTTAACATATTTTCAATAAAAAAAATCACCAAAACTATGAATTATCAAGAGGTGTCTAAACTTTTGCATAAAACTTTTGCATAGGTATACAGTGTATATTACACACACACACACACACACACACACACACACACACACACACACACACACACACACACACTGTGGAATTTATTTGGAAAAGACAAATCCATAATTTTTCAACATAATCTTTTTGCTTTTCAATACAATTTGTCCATCTGTCACCCCGTATTCCTTCATATTAAATAAAATTAAATTAGGTTGATTAAATCAAAGAAATAGGAACACTTTCTTACTTCTATGTAAGTGTGTGTATTTACAAAGTTATACACTCGCTTTTTTATTACAGTATGACACTATAAAAATGTTTTTTAACAAAAAAAAAACATTTTTATTTCTTGCAAAAATGTTAAATAAAAAAAAAACACTAGTCACTTAGAAAGTTTAAATATATCAAAATTGTTCCTAATTAAAAAAAAAAAAAACTTTCCTTCATTAGCAGTTTCAGAATAGTGAAAAGTATCGACTGTATATCATCTACAGCAGCTGACAGCAGCACCTACACACTCGCTTTGTTATTTAACGATAGACATTACAACACAGTTATCACACGACCTACTTTATCCTTATTTCACCCTGAGGCTTTTGACGGCTATATTTATTTACAGGATTGGATTTATATAATCTGTTTTTTCTCTCTGTGATCTGATTCACCACTTCTTTTTTCTTAGTGTCACCTGATACACACATGATATATATATATAAAGCATTTTGAGATTTTGACTCAAATGTAAAATAAAATATAAAAAAAAACACCCTACTATTATCATTTTATCATTAACATTGTCCTTAGGCAAGAGATGAGGAAAAGAACAGGAGGAATAACAAAGACAGCACCAATCAAGTCATGAAGGATTTAGAGGATTTACTACCCAAAAGTGCGAATATGCAGAATTCAGACGAACAAGCAGGTCGGAAAAGTTTGATGATCTCTATTGACAATGATAAAGTAAAACCTTGTCTTTGAGACATAAAGTGTCCTAAATTTATATATATTTTTTTTCACACTATAGACAAACATGGAGGAGGAAAACCCTCAAAAGTGAAGCCAGGATCAGCTGCGAATGGTGTGAACCTGCAGAAAGACATATCACTGGCATCAGCGAATCCTCATGCTCGAGGTCCTGTGAACCGAGCACCAGGACCCAGGACAGCTGGGCCTCTGCCTGGGCACCCCGGGCCAGCTCCAGGGGCAGGACATCATCGCAAGGGACAATAGCAGTGGACACTAGCACTAGACACTATCAGACTACCTCCTAAATGCTGAAGTGAACTATCTACTATCACTTTCTTCCTAAAACTGTTTCATTATTTTAACTTCTCACTAACAGCTCAATAACAGCTACATGAAGTATACAGTTTATGAGTGATTGTGTAGTATTTTGGTAAAGGTTTTTGTTTTTAAAAATATCTAACACAAATAGATTATTCAGCGCAATGGAATTAAAATTCAGGTTCGATTAAAATAAAATTTGGATTAGGACTGGACTTTAGATCTGGACTGTACGGAGGATTAATAATGGCATTAATGGCAACAGCTCCCAGCCGAGTTCCTGTAACGTGCACGTGGTGTTGGTGAATGATTGTGGGTACAGTTCACACAGACAGATGTTAGACAAAGTCATCCGTTGATTTTTACCGATCAAGAGATTTCACCCTCCGTATGTTTACGGACGTACAGCTTTCTTTAAAACGTTTGCACCATTTAAATGTTTTACCACGGGCTAAGAGTCTCATCACCGTACTGTGCTCGAATGGTTTTACGCCTTACACCTGAAATGACATCACTAGTCCCGGTTTGACTTGAACACCCCACGTATAAACGTATTAACAATAATTGTTTGTATATACACATACTACATATATATCTTATATAAAAAAGGACCAAGGACCATATATGGCACATATCGTCTCTATTCGCAGTATACAGTATGTCAATATATTACATACAGCACGTTCGGTATGGACGATTACGTCATATATGATCTTCAACAGCTTTTGGCAGAAAAGAAACATCTGATATAAACGACAGTGTTAAGGCTAGAGGTTGCCATATCAGGCTCGTAAGTTATAAGGAAATGTGTTTGTTTAGCTTATTAGCAGTGTTTTTCCCAGGTACATAAATAAAATTTTATGTGAACACAGTAATAATCTATAAAGAGTGAATGCAGGCTATCCTAATTAATTATCATGGTAACTGCATGTGAAATCATGAGTAGTAAAATGCACATTACTTATTTACTAGACATTTGTAAAATACAGTAAGTGTAATAACGTGAGTCTATTTTCAACCTTGATAAAAGTAGTGTTCAGTAAATTCTACTAAACTATAAATATTGTAGCTTAGTTACGAATAAAAATATAGTCATGATTTTTGTACTTTAACGCATCGTCTGAGAGACTTAAACTGTAATCAGTGGAATTGGGCTGATTTTATTGACTTTTGTTCTTTGTGTTGTTGTTGTTGTTGTTGTTTTTAAGAGTTTTAAATGGTTATTGCTTGTTAATTTTTGTTAATGTTAAAGTTTTTTTTGGTGAGACCAAAATAAGCTGGAATATTATGTAGCTTATAAATGGACAGCTTGCAATTAAATCTTTGTCCACTAGAGGTTCCAAAATTTAAAAAACCGCAAAAGGTTGCAAAATGTTTCTTTAACTGGCTTACCTGGTGTGTTACTTATTTATCAATGGAAAACAAAGGTTTTGTTTTATTTTGCTTTTTATAATAAATGTAATGAAATATCGGTATGTGTTAATTGTCAATGCTTTTCAAACACTTCATTAAAAACAATTCTGAAATGCAAATCCTAAAACATGTGTGTGTGTGTGTGTGTGTGTGTGTGTGTGTGTGTGTGTGTGTGTGTGTGTGTGTGTGTGTGTTTACATTACTACACTATCAAGGGCAACTTACAGTACGTCTATTTAAGTCTAACTTCTAATTTGAGGATTAAGAACCTTGCTCAGTGGTCGAATGGTGGCAGCTTGACAGTGTCAGGATTTGAACTCATGACCTTCTGATCAGTAGTCCAACATCTTTTGTTTTGCCTCTAGACAAAACAACCCAATAAACCCCTGGATTTTAACCAGAAAGTTATTGTTTAAAGGTAACTTTAATCACATTTGGTTGCACATTATACAGTGGCTAGCACTGTCACTTCACACCTTCAGGGGTAGGGGTTTGAATCTCACCTCTGGTCTGTGTGCATGTAGTTTGCTTGCTTCTCTCTGTGTTTAGTGGATTTCCTCCTGGTAATCTGGTTTCCTTCCACCATCCAAAGACATGCGGTGTAGGTTGACTGGCAATTCCAAATTACACTTAGTGTAAGATTGTGTGTGTGTGTGTGTGTGTGTGTGTGTGTGTGTGTGTGTGTGTGTGTGTGTGTGTGTGTGTGTGTGTGTGTGTGTGTGTGTGTTTGAGTCCCATGGAGTCCCACGTCTTGTCCCTTAACGTTCCTGCAGTAGATTCCAAGCCCTTTGCAACCCATTACAGGATAAGTGGTATGAAAACTGGTTGAATGAATGGATGAATAAATATATTACACTGTCAGAAAACAAAGTTTTAAAATCGAGCGCCCACTGGGTTTTTCAGCTTTCTCCTTTAATGCTTCCGTCAGCTCATGCAAGTGGAAGGGGTGGATAGCGCTTTCCTCCAAGTGCGCCGCTTCCTGACAGTGTGTGTGCAGCAGTGCAGTATGTGATAGACTGTGCTTTGTCAGTGTCCTAACACAGAGAGACGGGTAGGACTTGGCTAGGACTGAATTAGGGAGAATTGCTAAATTAGGATTAGGGATTTTTTTTTTGTAGAACCCAAAAAAAGAGGTTTTCTCTTTTAGCTTTCATTTAGAACTCAAACAACACTTGGCTAACCCGAAAAACCTTTTCGGACCCCACATTGTAGTTTCATTTGTTCACCTCTGTAGCCATCGACTGAGGTCAGAGAACCAGTATAATCAGATTCCTGTTGAATCAGTTACCTGTGACTTGCGTGCAGTCAGGTTTAACCAGTAAGACCTGATTCCACAATCTCCACCCAGTTTGTACCAATGCAGGGCGCTGGTATGAGTTCTGTTCCCCTACTGCACCAGTCATTTAAGTCTGATACCTGTAACCTGCACAACACAGGTGAGACTCAGTTTTATTTGTATGTGCTGTGATTGTCATTTGCAATAAATGAAAATATATTTTTAAAACGCTCATAACATTCTTTAAAACATATCTTAGTAACAAATCTTTATCTTTTTTTTTTTGGTGGTGGTGGTGGGGGGGGGGGGGGGGGGTCAATTACTTCCTGTTGCATTCACACTGAAATTTCATTTACGATTTTATGAAATGTGTGATTAGTAATAATTAGACAACTTGTGTCTTCTAGAGTCTGCAAGATGGCCTTTTTCAAGAAAATCTTTAACGTAATAACTGACAACAAGCCAAAAGACGACTCGGTTTGTTCAAAGCCTAGTATTTTCTTTTTCTTATGATTATGATATTCTGACTGTGCTTGGTATTAAAGACATAACCAAAGACGTACATGTTAAAACTTTTGCTTGTGACTTACAGGGCAAAGATTCTTCCAAAGGAAGCGGCACACCTTACTACGGCACCGTCTTCCCGGATCCGAACTTCAACGCTAGCAGAGATGCTGCTGCTTTACAGAAAGCCATTGACACCAAAGGTAGAGCCGCGGAAACCAAAGAGCTAGCAAGTTACAAACTAAGATTTTGCAGTGAACGCTTTATGTTAGTCTCAGTCAATGTGAGATAGAATTATGGCTAGTCTGTGGGAATCTGCTGGGTAACTGCCACTAGTATTTTTATTGTCCACTGTAATGTACTGTACATAAAACCCTATGCTAGCAAAATTGTTTAGCTTAGTTGTACGAAAATCCTAAAGACCTGTTTTAATACTCTATCTATGGTATTCTGCGAAAATATCTAGCATCGTAATTGTTTACAGTAAATTCAATGGTAAATAGCATTTAGCCGGCACAGTGGCTTAGTGGTTAGCGCTGTCGCCTCGCACCTCCAGGGTCCGGGTTCGATTCCCACCTCGGGGTCTGTATGCATGGAGTTTGCATGTTCTCCCCGTGCCTGGTGGGTTTCGACCAGGTACTTTGGTTTCCTCCTACAGTCCAAAGACGTGCAGATCAGGCTAATTGCCGTTCCGAAATTGACCATAGCACGCGAAAGAGGACCTTGAGCATTAAAATAGGAATAAATACAATGATTTCCATTGACCTCCATGGTCCATAGTTGAACTACAGAGGTTCCTAGATGGATAGATGTAGCAAATAGCTACAATAGTCTCCTTTCAGTGTCTATTGTTAAACACATAGAATATTGTACCATGTTATACTGTAGGTACTATGGTAGACCAGTATAGTACCACGGTACTATATACCACAATATTTTAAACAGTACCAGATTTGCTGATATAGTACATGGACCACACTACAGTACTGTACATGGTTCTACCGTGGTACCGTACATACTGTACTTTGGTTTAATGGTACAAATACTATAGTCTAGTACACAGTTCTATAATGTATTGTAGTATGGTACTATTGAACATATACTGTACCTGGATACTGTTAATGGTTTTATACATAATGTTGACAATGTTTTTACAACATACTGTACATTTCACATTGCATTCCACAGCACAAGTGCACATTGCACTGTTCGTTCACAGTTGCATTCTGTACAATATTTACAGTAGTAGTACAGTATATCATGAGTCAGTGTATATGTGGTGTTTGTGATCGTTTAGCCTATCAAAGTGTTTATACGCTGTCTGTGTGTGCAGGTGTGGATGAAAATGCCATTACAGAGATACTGGCTAGACGGACGAATGCGCAGAGACAGGAAATCAAAGCAGCTTTTCAGCAAGAAACTGGAAAGGTGAGACCATCTGAAAACGACTGTTGCTTTGAAATATGCTACGGATTTATCAGGCTAATATGTGTTTTATGTGTTTTAAGGACTTGGTGAAGACCTTGTCTTCAGTCCTGAAGTCCCATTACAAAGACGCGGCCGTGGCCGTGCTGATGACTCCAGCCCAGTACGATGCCCATGAGCTCAGACATGCCATGAAGGTACAGAAACTCAGACATCAGACTTTTCACCATGTTTTTCTTTTTCACATCGTCCTCAAAAATCGTAATTATTTTGTGTAAATTTAGGGCCTTGGAACCAATGAAAAGGCGCTGAATGAAATTCTGGGGACGAGATCAAACCAGGAAATTCGCTTGTTTAAAACTGCCTATAAAGATGGTAAATACTGAGAGCTGTACATGTACATGTACATGTACGGTATATTTACAAGTGTGAAGCTAAATTCGAATTTAATTTACTATAACGTGCTTACGGTTCACAGCTTATGGAAAGGAACTGGAGCATGATATCCGAGGTGACACTAGTGGACATTACGAGACGGCTCTGCTCGCCTTGTGCAAGGTACAGATCTGTAATTTACTGACAAAGTTTACAATGTCAATTTTACATTTTACCAATTTTTGTAACCAAATTACATTACATTACTTAAATCAATGAAATAATAAATGTAAACTTGGACCAATGGAAATATACATAACCCTGCTGATACAAGGTCTTTCTGTTTTAATTGCCATTATGTCACTTTTTTATGTTTATACCATGTTCTAAAAGGTTTTAAGAGCTGCCGCACAACTTCGGCAATTTTTTTCATATTTATGTGATTCCAAAAATCCAATTAGAAAAGATAAAAAATTAAAAAAAATTGCATAGTCTAAGATGACATTCAGCCCTTTTAGCTTTGATTACAGTACACAATGTGGTGGTCAGTTCAAGTGTGGAATTGATTCCTCGTACCACTCTTTCACTTTTTGAGTCTGGAAAATACCTGTGCAATCAAGGAAGAACACCTCCGTAGATGTGATACCCTGGTCATTCAGTACATTCAGGTCCTCAGCTGACTTCATCTTATCGCCACATAACGAAGCTGAAGCAACTGAAGCAACCCCAGATCATAACACTGCCTCCAGAGGCTTGTACACACTCCTTGTATTCACTTCTTACCCTGACGCACACATGGTTCTAGCGTAGGGTCAGTCTGAACTCATCAGACCACATGACCTTTTTCCATTGCTAAAAGTGGAAAAAGAAAAGATAAAAGTCCAGTCTTTATGCTCCCTAAGAAATTGAAGCCATTTTCCTAATTTAGTTCCAAACCTGTGACAGTGTGCGTACAGAAATGCTCTTACTTTCACTCTTTTTGATTTTTTTTAACATGCAACTTTATCTTTAAGTGTTTAGGTGCTCTCCATTCGTGAGTTTTTTTTTTCCCACCACACATTTTCTTCCACAAAGTTGACGATTCAGCTCTATCCTTCCAGGTTTTTAATAATGTATTGAAGGATTCTTAGCCCAGTTTCAGACATTTCAAATCTCCTTAGTTGTTTTCTTTGCTTGATGGAGCCCAATCATTTGACTCTTCTGAAACGGGGACTTATTTTGGCCAGGTCGTTGTAAAATGTGTATTGCACTGTAGGTTATTTGACCTAGAAGGTGTTAAAACTGCTGTCTGTCAACAAACCTTATTTTGACTTTTGACTCATGTCATCTGTATGGATAAAATGTATGTAATTCACTTTTGTGTCAAATGAAACCTTTTGGAATACAGCTTTAAAAATGTGCATATACTGTAGTATGTTTATTTTATTAAAGCAAAAAAAAATGCTTTAATAAAATAGATTGGAAAAGAGTTATTGGGGTTTTTATTGTTAACAAAACTGAATGGTTTGATAAGATGTTGACACTGAAATGAAAGCAGTTAGACTTTATATTACATAACAGCCGCTGGTTTTATTGTGTATGTACTGTAGGTTATTTCATAACAGGATTATGAACACTACCCTTAGGTCAAGTGGGATCTGAATTAAAACCTTAACCTTTATTAACACAGGGTAGCAGAAATGAGGATCGAGACATTGATGATGGACTCGCAAAAAGTGAGGCCAAGGTGAGCTCGTTTTAAAGCAAATAAACCTTTTTTATGTGCAATACTGTAGCCCATGTGCACTTTTTTTTTTTTTTTTTTTACATTTTTTTACAAGAGTCAGTGTCATAAGAGCAAGTATTTTAATACTGCAGCCATTAATTAATAAATCGAACTACTTTCCATCTAATAGAGGCAGTACGTCCATCCAGTGTTGTGATTTGGGATTAAAACTGTGTTCACAGTCTCTGTTTGAAGCTGGAGAAAAAAAGCTTGGAGCAGTGACCTCTGTTTTCATCTCTGTTCTTACCTCCAGAGGTGATGCCCAGTTGTGCAAAAGTAAGTAGATGACAATAATTATCAACAATTAATTTATTAAATAAAGCAACATGACCGAGCGATTTATATCAGCAGAGAGCAACTCCAGTTCTCAAGCACTGATGCCCAACACATTTGTCTGATTTTTCTGGTTGAAGATACACACACACACACACACACACACACACACACACACACACACACACACACACACACACACACACACTGCAGTGACGAAACTCGGACGACACAGGGATTTAGAATGAAAGGAAGATGATGAGGGAGATCGAGACCAGAAGGTGGCAGTAAGGCAACACTGTCAGTGCCAACTGCTGGTTAACACCAAGAAAACACGATAAGACAAGACACCTACTGAACCTGATAATTACCTGTAACTCCTGAGTTAATGCAGACAGATCATTTAACTCTGACCGCACAGGACTAAAGATTACACTAATAATATACAGTAACAGACCAAAGTTTTGACACGCCTTCTAATTCACTGTTTTTTGTTTAGTAAGTTATTGGCTAAATTCTAGGACAATACTAGAGATTTAAAAACTATTAAATGGAATTAATTAATTAAGTGATAACAAAAACACTCAGACTGAAAGAACTGAGAATTTTTCATGTTTTTTTTTTTTTTTTTTTTTTAGATTGTTGGTCTTAGTACACATTGTAAATGCTACGGACGAGTATTAGGACCACCATGAAATGAAAAACAAAAAGCAAACAAAATTTTTTTTTCAGAATCCTGACATTTTTCCTCACAATTCTGACTTTAGTCTCAGAATTCTTTTTTCCCCCTTAAAATTCTGATTAATTCTCAGAATTCTTACAATTTATTTTCTCAGAATTCTTACTAATTAATTTTCTTAGAAATCTTTAAAAAACAATTCTCAGAATTCTGCTTTAGTCTCAGAATTCTGACTTAGTCCTAGAATTTTTACTTTTGTCTCAGACTTCTGACTTTTTTCCCCTCAAAATTCTGATTAATTTTCAGAATTCTTATTGTTTTCTTATTGAAGTCTTATTGTTTCTTACTAATTTTCTTTCTCAGAATTCTGTTTTAGTCTCAGAATTCTTATTTTTTCTCCCAAAATTATGATTTATTCTCAGAATTCTTACTAATTTGCTTTCTCAGACTTCTGACTTCTAAAAGTACCCATATTTCTGACTTTAAAGTCAGAATTCTAAAATAAAAGCCAGCCCTCAAATATTGTGACCCCCAATGACAAAGTTCTAGCAATTTCAGAAATGAAAAAAATTTAACTCTATATAATCTGAGTGTCAACACTGCTACAACCCATTTAATAAAAATCACCAGTAGCAGGGCAGGATAATATTACACGAAGATTGTAAATGTAAATCAAACACACTAAAAATAATCCTTATAAAATCAAGGTTACGGTTTATGCGAATCCGTTTTTTTTATACAAGCCCGGTTTGTGGGGATTAATGATGGAAACTTAACGTAAAGCAAGTCTAACATCAATGGATTTTCATTATATTTACATACATTCATCTGACACACAGTCAGTTACAGGATTTGGTGAAGTTCTAATCTTAGTCTGGTTTAAGTGTCTCACGATGTTTCTTTACAGAATAAAGGATTTTGAGTTCCTGCCTACATGCTTTTTTTGTTTGTGAGGCTGTGCTTTGAATCCATACTGTCAAATTTCATCTACACAAAATTAGCACTAAATAATTGTTCTCAATACCAGTAACAAATGCATATTTCACATAATGTGTCCTTTTCCCAGAAAATTCAGTTAATATTATTCGCTTTTTTTCAGAATACTAGAAATGTTTTCAGCTCTTGTATTGCCGTAACAAATAAACGCACTTAAATAAGACATAAATGTTGGCAGCTCTATAGTTTACAATAATGTGTGTGTGTGTGTGTGTGTGTGTGTGTGTGTGTGTGTGTGTGTGTGTGTGTGTGTGTGTGTGTGTGTCTATGTGTGTTGTTAGTTTTCAAGCAGTATGAAAAGTTAAGCACAGAGGGGTTTGCTAATGCAGTGATTCATGAGCTACATGGCGACACTGAGGACTGCCTAATGACCCTGGGTAAGTGTAAATGTCTACACACTTTACATACTATAACAATGTAAAGTTTTTTTTTTTAAGTGTACACATCATCATTGTCTTTTCATACAGTAGTAACATCTCTAAAGATGTGTTTTTGATCTAGAATACAAAGCACTTCTTCAAGGCGCTGTGAATAAGAGTGTCTCTATATGTGTCTCTATTTACTTATATATATAAATGAACTGTATATATTAAAGGGACTGTTCCAGTTTAACATGTCCAGCTGTTAGGTTTCCAGTAAAGCATGGTTACATAACACACCTACACACCTACTTGTACAAATCCGTATTGTTTTGAGGCTGTGAGTGTGACTGTAGAATGTGATTGTTGTTTATTCAGTGAAAGCAGCCTGGAACAAATCCGCCTACTTTGCAGAAAGGCTGCATCTGGCCATGAAGGTAAGACTTTAAGCTTAAGGTGTGTTCATCTGTGCCATCTTATCTCCACAACAAAATGTAATGAAACACAATCTGTAATTGTAAAGTGAAAGTATTACATTCTACATAATGATCACTGATGTAATTGCAATCTTTTAATACTCTGTATTTCTAAAAATAAAAATAAATGTTTTATAATAATAATAATAATAATAATAATAATAATAATAATGAGCAGAAAATTCACACACATGCACACAATCACACACACACAATGAATGAAATGTTAAGTTTGAACAGGATGAGGCGCTATATTATTTTTATTTTTTTTTATTGTTCTTACTAAATATTAAAGCAGTATACAAATAAAATGTAATTATAATTTTATTTAATTAAATTAAATATAATAATAATTATTATTGTTATTATTATTATATGTTATGTTTGAACAGAAGGGGGCGCTATATTGTTGTTGTTATTATTATTATTATTTAGAAATGTTATGCAATTATGTTTCCTGTGCAATTAATTTGTCCATAACTATTGGCACCCTCCAAAACAATGAGTAGACAATTCTCTCTCTTTCTCTCTCTTTTTTTCTCTGACACACACACACACACACACACACACACACACACACACACACACACACACACACACACACACACACGAAATGTTATGTTGAACAGAATGGGTGTTTGATTTGGTTTGTTTTAACACCATTTCAGCTTTTTTTCCTTCTACGCAGTGGATTTTTAAAATTTAGTTACAGGATTCTATTTATTCATTTAATTGCTTGTTGTTTGTTTGCTATTCATTAGAGTAAAAATATTGGCACCCCTTTAATATCAGACAATTAGATTGCATATAATATCTCCAATATTCCTCTGGTAGACAATGATTTTGTAGGTCTCTCAGCATTAATGCGTTCTCATTCCCTATTAATTCAAAATCCTTAACACGTTAAAATTATTTACCACAGATTAATTCAAATTCCTCCAACATTCTCAATTTGATGCGGAGGACAGTTCTGAGAACAGTTCTAGAATCAGAGCCTATTAGACTCAACCGGTTCTAAAATCCTAAAACTGTTCTCAGAACTGTATCAGCATCTCTGACATTGTAGAATTAGTCAAATCAGATCCGGCCTGCATCATCTTGAGGAAGTACAGATGCATTAGTGACTCAAGCACACATATGAGTCAAGTTCAGTAAGTTCTGAGTACAACCATAGACTGTATAAGAACTTGACAAACCCTCTGACACCGATTTTGAAGGTCAACAAAATGGAATTGTGGGAGCTCTGATCGAGCTTGTAACTTCAAGATACCATGATACCATGATACCACCATGTTCGCAGGAGCTGACTCCATGTAAACCCTGGGAACCCATAAATGGGCAAATGGGCGGAACGAACACACCTGCTTACCTCAGTTACCACAACCTGTCTAGCTTAGCTTAAACTTAGCTAAAATCCTAAGGTGGCTAATGTTGATTTATATGCGTATATTGCTTTGATTTGGTTGAACCTCATCCTCCACACTCTACACATCGTTTTACATCAACTTCTACATTTCTTGCACATTTTCTGTGGTAAGTTAAACTGCAATAATTCCAGTTAGCTTGTTAGCTAAAGTGATGCGTAGCAGACATCCACACCATTAATTATGTATTATTTTAGGCTTAAAATAATTTTAACTGAATTCACTCTCCGTAAAGATTGTACAAATGGAGAATCTAGCTATGGAGACCAAAACTGTTCTCTGTACCTGGCTGTAAACATGTTTATTTCTGTTGTAAAGTTGGACATCTTGTAATGACTCACCTTTGGAGCCTAGTGGACATTCAAGGAACTGCATGTTTTAGCACTTGAGCTTTGTTTGGACTTAACTGGAGGTTGCCCTTTGGGTGCATCAGCACATTTGATCAATAACTAGCATTAGCTTGCATTAGCTTGCATCAGCTCCTGAGAATGGAATTAACCAATATAGAGTTTTTTTTTAATTATTTTTTTAAATTTATTTTATTGACGACAACACTACTTTCTAAATATGCTCTTTTTAGAGAAAGTATGAGTTGAAAATGCTTTTTGGTGATGAAAATCAAAGTTTTATGCAACTAATTAGGTCTGTTTTTCATTCGGGGTGCCAATAAATTTAGATTTGACGGTACTCATTGTATTTGCCTGGATTTCTAATAAACGTGCTCCGTCCTCAGGGCTCGGGGGCCGACCATGGCACGCTGATTCGGGTCATCGTGAGTCGGTCTGAAGTGGACATGCAGAAAATTTTGCAGGAGTACAAAAGGATGTACGGGAACACACTTCAGCAAGACCTTCTCGTGAGTCGTACAGGGAATTTGTCTGACCAGTGTTTTTTTTTTACCAACTTACATTGTTTTTTTACTAAACTAACAAATTCTCTCTTTACAGGCAGAAACCAAGGGGGATTATGCGAAACTTCTCCTGGTGCTCTGCGGAGACCAAACAGGAGCCTGAGCTTGTTACTTCGAGATACTTTAATGTATGTGCAATGCTTTATATCTGAATAATAAAAAATTAAAACATGATTTCATTCTAGATTCATAAAGTTACTTCAGTAAAATAGTCCCAAATGGACATGTTTTGACTTCAGTGTGTTCTGTCCATCTCAAATTAGTGTCTGTCCCATATACAAAGTACTGATGGTGTAATCTGAGACACACACTGAGCACAGGTCCACGCTGACATCCACACACACACACACACACACACACACACTCCACACTGAGGACACTTTAAACTACGTCCGTAGGAAGCGACTGCGTGTTTGCTGATCGCCTTAGATTATAATGTTGTCAACGTTATACAGTAGCTACATATGAAAGTGGTGAGGTTTGATGGGAAATGACTGGAAGATGCCATTAGGTATGAGACCACCTGCAGCACTTTTTCAGCTGATGATTGCTTTTGTACTCATATTTCTGGTATGTGAGGCACAATTGTTTACTAACCACTGGGCGGTGAGAATTAGTGGAGGTCAAGAACATGCCGACCGGATTGCCGAAAAGTACGGATTTCTGAATATGGGACAGGTATGTAAGGTTAATGATGTGTATGTATGTTTTCAAAAAAATAAAGAAAGAAAGAAAAAAAAAAGAAAGAAAGCATGATTTTGTCTGCTATGGCTTTAAACGGTGACCACCAGCTTTTTGTGGATTTGCATGTATATTTACATTTGGCAGACGCCCTTACCCAGAGTGACTTACCAAAATGCTTTGCAGACTCTATCAGAGAAAAAAAAAAAAAAACTGGTGATGATGGTGCCGGTAATAATTAGATTAGAGATTACTGATAGAAACTTGTTGCATTTTTATAGTGTCAAACCAACCAAGTTATTTTGGCTATATACTGATGGTTGTGCACGTTACATGATTTACATTTTAACCAGGCAGAATGTCCCAGGCCTAGAAAGGTACTGTACTGTAGATGGGTCATGTTTTAGAAAATAATTATAATAAATAATTTACTAAAGTTGATCTGCTTGATGGTTCAAAAACCAAACTTTTATTCATCAGAATTGTCATGATGTTACAATTTGACCATCTTTTGACTTAAAACCGCCTTAGTAGGTCACTAACTCTTCTATAATGTATGTGTGCAACCATGCAAGAAGAAACCTTAACCCACCTTACTGTACCTGCCTTAACAAGCTAAGCACTGAAATTTGGGTTCTAGTTTGGGTCCATTTTTTTTTGTATCTCAATGCACTATGCCTTATTTATCGGTCATCGAGTAAAGTTGGGTGTGACTGTTTTCATAGGCCAAACCAAAAAAAGAATAAAAGTCCCCACCAGATTGACAAAAGTATCAGCAACACTGAATGTCATGGCATAGCTGAATTCCATTTAGTGATGCACATTAAAAAACTTTTAAAGGGCAAAGTTAATTTAAGTGCAAATGACAAAATTATGACTAAACTGAAAAAAAGGTGTCACCTTAGCTTAGTAACTCATCCAACAATTCTTCCTTCCATCATAGTGTTCCAGAGAGCCATACGTTTTGTCGTCTTTACTATAAAATGTCAAATTACTGACATACTACTGTATAATAACTATGATCATCATCAATTTGTATATGCACTATAAAGCCAAATGTTTGTGGACACCTGACCATCAGATCCACACGTGATTTTCCCATCAAAAGTTGTAACCATCAAAGCAAGTCACTTTTTGGATGATTTCAGTTATTCATACAGTATTTTCAGATTCCTTGTTCAAAACATTTCTGTCTCATGTCCGGTTGCTGAGATACTCTGTGGCCGATGTGAGTTTGTAACCTCAAAATCCTATGTTTAATATTTAAATGGGGATTCTGTGACGTAGTAGGAAAAAGGAAACCCTTGGTCTAATTTTGACGCCAGGATTTCCCTGCTACCTCTACAAATAACTTCGCCAGCAGTGGGGGTTTATTGAGGAGTAAAAAAAAAAAAAAAAAACTTGATCAGTCTTCTTCTGCAAAAGTTGAAGATGCGAAACTGCCCAATATAGGCCACAGCACAAAACTAACCTGTGTGACTTAAAAACTGACTTGATATGACGGCTCAAATTTGTATAGAATGTCTTCACTGGATCTAAAAGAACCAGAGTGGTTCCGCTATGACAGTGCTTCAGTGTACAAAACGATCTCCATGAAGGTTGCCAAGTTTGGATTGGAAGAGCTTGAGGTTCCTCCAGTGAGCAGGTTTTGGGACAACCTGGGATGTGGACTGAACGCAAGGCCTCCTCACACACCATCAGCGCCTGAGCTCACACTTGTTGCTGAATGAGCACAAATTCCAAAAGCCATGCTTCAAAATCTGGTGGAAGGCTTTAGCAGAAATGTGGAGCGAAAGTGGAACGTATCTGGAATGGGATGTTCAACATACTGTACTGCAGGGGTGTGATGTCAGGTATCCAGAAACGTATGCACGTCACAAACCTCAAAATATCTTGTAGGATATGATTTTCTTGAACTTATTCAGATTTTCATTTCTTGTAAATTCTTCTAAGGATGATTCATGGATAAATTTCTTTGTAACCGGCTTAATAAACCATAATAGTCACCATAATAGCGCGTTGACCCCATCGTATCAGAGATTAAGCATCAACCAATAGCTTAAGCTCTGACTATTTTCCTCTAGCTCAGGTTGCACCTTGTTGGTAAGTTTATCAGTAGTGCAACACGAGCTGCTGATTGACTCAATGGAATACATCAAGGATGAGTGCATAATTTATACCTGTGCCAGTCATGATGGAGCGGCAGACATGCCCGAGCTGGACTTGGATGCACAGCCTGATTCCTTTTTCCTTGTCCTACTGCAGATCGGGGGTCTGGAGGACCACTACCACTTCCTGCATCCAAGAACCATCAAACGTTCCACAGTAGCAAGCAGAGGGAAACACAGCCTCATTGCTACGGAGAGCAAGGTACACAGATCATGTGCCCGCTGTTACTGAGATGCCAATGAATAGTTTATGGTCAGACTACACCTCCACAGACTGCTAACACAGACACACACACACACACACACACACCGTACACACACCAGCCCACAACTATACTTAAAATTGCCAGCCTTAACTAACCATGTTCAATTATTCATTTTCAAATTTCTTTTCTCTATTTTGTGTTGCTGTGTCACCATGATGTTACTGTATATCTCACGCACCTCAGATATAATTTCTTTCTGTTTTCGGGGTGTTAAAGGTGAAGTGGATCCAGCAGCAGGTGTTTCACAGGAGGGTGAAACGAATCAGCAGAGCCACTGAGACGCAGTTCATCAGCTTTAATGATCCAAAATGGGCCAGCATGTGGTACATTGTTAGTATTGTTTATAACTAAGTTTTATGATTATTTCATTCCAAAGTTCTCAGCCTATGTCGATCTGCACTGAGTTCACCCTCAGTTGATGCATGAGAAATAAAATTAATGCATTTGGAAACCAGTATATAATCTCATTATAGAAGCTTGTAGACCTTGTAGAGGCCACATTTTTAAGCAAAAGTGGGAACAAAGGAATCATGTGGATTGAATGAAATGCATTCAGTGGATTTTGGAGAATGTTGAAGACAAGTAGTCACTGCTATTGTAGTCACTGTAAGTCATTGCTTTCCCCTCGCCTTGGCAAACTGAGCCACAGTTCCATAGCGCCTACAAAAAAAACAATAAAAAAAAAAAAAGTTTTTAACGCCAGCTGCCGTTCTGAACACAACCCTCCCAATTTTATCTGGGCTTGAGACAGGCACTTCAATCCAGTGGCTGGGAATCGAACCCGGCGAAACACCTACCACTGAGCCACCAGTGCTCTGGTACTTTATGGTGGCCAGATTTGTAAAGATTATACTTACAGCATCATGTGAAGACAGACCAATCCGCCATCTTGATCAAAACAATTCGATGTGGGCAGTTTACATGTGCATTGATGACGTCAGACACAAAATCGCTAGGCCTCAGTGGATGGGACCCATCTGTCTGGCACATCCCATGAGTGCTTGATTGGACAGAGATCTGGGGATTTTGCAGTGACCACAATATAGTAGCCGTGTAATCCATGTCAGGATTGTCAAAAATCCTGCACAACAGCAGAACTAGACATTTGTGTTCCTTAGTTTGAATGAAAAAGCTGGCTTATTTTTTCAACCAGTAACAATTAGTCCTATATTTCCCTGTAGCGCTGTGATCAGAACTGCACGACTGACATGAACATTAAGGCCGCATGGAGCCGAGGCTACACCGGGAAAGGGGTCGTGGTCACTATTTTGGACGATGGTGTGGAGACGCAACATCCAGACCTGAAGCAAAACTATGTACGTACTCCATGTTCTACTGGAGTTATCATAACATACCTATCATACAGTATAAACATGGTTACTTATATTATTGTGTCACTATAAGGATGCACAAGCTAGCCATGATATAAACGGGAATGATGCCGACCCATCACCACGATACGATGCAACGGATGAAAACAGGTCTGAAAAGATTCAACACATTAAAGATAGTCAACAAAAACTGTCCAGAATTGAATTATTGAATTATGTCCGTTTAGACATGGAACGAGATGTGCTGGAGTGGTGGCTGCTACTGCGAACAACTCACTGTGTACCGTTGGAATTGCCTACAATGCCAGGATTGGTGGTATGTCTTTAAATTAAAATACAACTTTTCTAACCAATCGATATTTTCAGCCGTAAGCGAATCAGTTTTTATGTTTAGGTATCCGGATGTTGGATGGCGACATGATGGACATGGTGGAGGCCAAATCCCTGAGCCTGAGACAGCAGTACATTGACATTTACAGCTCGAGCTGGGGGCCGGAAGACGACGGCAAAACTGTGGATGGTCCTGGACGCCTTGCCCGCCTTGCTTTAGAAAACGGCATACGTAAAGTACAGTGCTGGTCGTTGTTTTCGAAAACTCGTAATGTTTTTGTTTGTCCCCTGTAATCATTACTAAGACATTGGCTTGCAGGGCAGAAGAGGGCGTGGTTCCATATTTGTCTGGGCATCGGGGAATGGGGGAAGAAATCGGGATCACTGCTCATGTGACGGGTACACAAACAGCATCTACACCATCTCTGTGGGAAGCACCACCCGGAGTGGGCACAAGCCCTGGTATCTAGAGGAGTGTTCCTCCACTTTGGCCTCCACCTACAGCAGCGGCGAGAGCCTCGGGATAGTGAGTGGTCAATCTGTTTTAGAGTTAGATCATGACAAGAGACCAGGCCTGTGCAGAGATCTTTACAGAGCAGGTGTCAAAGCACAGTTCCAAAAACCGTTCAAAAATATTAACTGTAGACTTTAAGAAGCAAAAGGCGGCCCATCATTCTAACCTTTAAAGAGTTCCTGGATGCTAAGTCGTAATGGTTTGTTCTCCCCAGAAGGTTTTCTAAAAGTTCCCATGTGGGGGTGATTATTTTCAGGTGACGACAGATCTCAGACAGCGATGTACTGGTGAGCACTCCGGCACCTCAGCTTCAGCTCCCATGGTCGCTGGAATCATCGCTCTGACTTTAGAGGCAAAGTAATACACAACTTCTAGATGTAAAGATCATAAAGTGTATTATATAGTTCATTCTTCATGAGCGAGTTCAACATTATTATTGTATAACTACTGTACAAACCTCATGTTGTTTTATTTCTTGCTTACTGCATACAGTACATCAAATGTTTAACTACAATATGAATGTGGTGCCTAAATGGTTCGTTTTTATTTTATTAGTCCTTTGCTGACTTGGAGGGATGTGCAGCACATCATCGTGAAGACGTCACGCCGAGCCCATCTGATTGCCCCTGACTGGTGCACCAATGGAGCAGGAAATGATGGTATCATTAGCAGGGATCCTGAAAGGTCCCATATTTGACACCTTTTTTCACTCCTTATACAAATGCACCATTTCAGTGTCTATGTAAATGAGATACTGCTGAGCCACGCCCCTCCAAAAAACAGCAGAGCTGAACACAGTGGGTAGAGCTGAGGAACACGCTTCTTATATGAGGTCACAGCGGAGGGGAGGATCTTATTGTGTGGTTTAAACTCTGGCCAATTCAAAATGTAATGTCCTCTTTAAATCCAAGCCAGAATCTATGGATATTACCAGTTACCATTAATTAGGGTAGATGGCTCAGGGTAAAAACCTGTGCAGAACAGGGCCTGGACCAGTGATTATATTGCCTAGGCAAAATACCCACTATCAATTGAGTCGAGGGTTCGATTCCCGCCTCGGGTCTGTGTGCATGGAGTTTGCATGTTCTCCCTGTGCTTGGTGGGTTTCCTCCACGTACTCTGGTTTCCTCCCACAGTCCAAAGACATGCAGATTAGGCTAATTAGCGTTCCCAAATTGCCCGTAGTTTGTGTGTATGTGTTTGCCCTGCAATGGATTGGCACCCTGTCCAGGGCGTTTCCAGGGCTTGTGAACAGTGTTCAGTTTTGTTCATGGTACTGATTTCTCTCTAATGACAAAAATACACATGTAATAAATTAAAGTAATAAATGAGTTGTCTATCTATAACAGTGAGCCACCTGTACGGATTCGGGTTGATGGACGCAGAGGCGATGGTGAAAGAAGCCGAGACGTGGCGGCAGGTTCCCACACAACATATGTGTGATCAGATCATTATTCACAAACCAAGGTAATGTTACCCCTCAGGTCGACTGGAAAAATAATAGGCTAATTTAGTTATTTACTTCATCTCTTACCTTGCAGAGTGATTAGTCCAGACCAGGTGTTGCGCTTGGTGCGCAAGTCTTTAGGTTGCCCTGGAGAGCCTGGCAGGCATGTGACGTATCTGGAACATGTAACTGTACGCCTCACCATCACACATCCACATCGCGGAGACCTGTCTATAACCTTAACCTCACCGTCAGGGACCAAATCTCAGCTCCTTGCCATCCGGTAAGAGCTTTTTATAATCATTGGTTTATTACGGGAATAAGGATTTTAACAATGCCTGCACGGTGGCTTAGTGGTTAGCACTGTTACCATGTACCACCAGGGTCTGTGTTCCAGTGTTCCAGTCCTAGTCCAGTTTGAGACTGTGTGCATGGAGTTTATTCTCCCCGCGCTTGGTGGGTTTCCTCCGGGTACTCTAAAAACATTCAAATTAGGCTAATTGGCATTCTGAAATTGGACTGGCACCCTGTCCAGGATGTACCCCACCACATGCCCTAAGTCTCCTGGGATAGGCTCCAGACCCCTGTGACCCTGGAACATGTTGTTTTTTGTTTTTTTTTTTCCAGACCCAATGATCACTCCCCTGGTGCCTTTACAAAGTGGGAGTTCATGACCACACACTGCTGGGGTGAGAGCGCATCAGGAGACTGGATCCTAGAAATCAGTGACACTCCATCCCTGAGGAGGAACCCCGGAGTGCAAGGTACCCAAAGTCAGCTTGCAGTATTACACCAACTTGAGTGGCTTAAGCTATTAGATCTGTTAGAAAATCAATCACGTAAAGAAAAATTCTCACAAGAGATTTTTTTTTTGTGGTGTCTAGGGAAACTTGAAGAATGCAGTCTGGTGCTTTATGGCACCTCTGAGCACCCATACAAACGGCACGAACAGCCCCGTTCAGCCGAGATGTCCAGCGAAGACGACGCTGATGAATATAATAGTGCGTTTGTTCAACGTAATCATTCACTATAATAACGTAAAGCTGTGAATAATTCCCCATTTACTTTATTCCTGCCTTCTCCTATCTGTTCGCAAAAGGCTCTTGTGATCCAGAATGCAGTGAGGACGGCTGCGAAGGACCGGGTCCACATCAATGCGTTTCCTGCTTGCACTTTTACTTGAAGTTTAAGAATGGCACCAGGTGCAACACTTGTTCCTTTCATATCACAGATCACAAAATTACTCTTTTGTATTAGAACCTAAGACTGATGGTGAAACTGATGATGACTCCCTGTGCAGGACATGCCTGTCCCAGTGTCCACAAGGCTTCTGGGGGGACAAGAAGCGATGCAGGAAGTGCTACTCCACCTGCATGACGTGTACAGGAAGTCGTGGTGATCAGTGTTCCTCGTGTATGCCTGGCTACTATTTGGATCAGGAGACAAAGAGATGCGTGACCAGCTGCGGAGACGGATATTACCTGGAATACGGCAAGTAGGCAGCGGTTGAAGTTGAGGTTTAGGAATCATAGCTACGTTGCTTAGTGGTTAGCACAGTCGCCTTGCACCTCCAGGGTCCGGGTTTGACGGAGTTGTTCTTCCTGTGCTTGGTGTGTTTCCTCCGGGTACTCAGTCCAAGGTCATGCAGATTAGGCTAACTGGCGTTCCCAAATTGCCTGTAGTGTGAGAACGGGCATGTGCGATGGATTGGCACCCTGTCCAGGTTGTACCTCGCCTCGTGCCCTAAGTCTACTGGGATAGACCCCAGGCCCCCCATGACCTTGTTTACAGGATAAAGCACTATAGACACTGTGGACAATGCTGCATTTACTGTATATTTTTGTAGGTTTAATTTGGCAAACACAATTGCGATTTATAATAGGCCCAGAACATTGCATTTGCATTGCAAGTTTGTTAGCATATCAACCACATGTCCATCCATGTTGATTGCTAGCATGCTAGTATTTTGAGAAAAAACTTTGAAAAAAAAAAAAACAATATAGTAGTTATATTATCCAATCCAGCATCCAAACTGAGCGTGCATATCTTTTGCCTCCTGTTTTCATGGAATAATGTATAGTCTGGAAATTTTTATATACAATCTTGGACTGTGCATTGCAATCCAAAGAAAAAGAAGTCGCGCTACTGGTGCTTTTGCAGCGATGCAAATTCTCATAACTTAAAGGGTAAATAAAAAAATTAATATGTACGTATGAATATTAATAATAATAATAATAATAATCGATGTGTTTTGTGTGTATTGTCACAGAGGAGAATTCATGTTGGAAATGTAGCGAAAACTGTGCCAAATGTACATCGTTCAGTATCTGTACTGAATGTCCAGAAGGCACAAGGTAAAGTCGTGCTTTTCATAAATTAATGATGGTTTAACTTGTGATAAAAAAATAATAATAATAATTGTAATAATAATAAATAATAATAATTAAAAAAAAATTACTATACTTGGGCAATCTTTCAAATGAATGCTACAATAGATTCAGGGTTAAATATCTTTTCTATTATTCTTTCTCTTAGCTTGATTGGAAACAAATGCCAGAAGACCTGTGAGCCTGGAACCTTCTACCACAACCAGAAAGATTCCTGTGAACCATGTCACTCGTCCTGTGCCACCTGCTCAGGTACGGACTAACAGATACGCCTTTGTCCTTTTAAAATGGTAAAACTCCCTGAGATGTCAGTAGGTAGAAACCTTGAGAGGAACCAGACTCAACAGGGAACCCATCCTCGTCTGGGTGATAACGGATAGCAGGGATTGATTTGCATCCATACTGTGTGTTAGGAGGCTGGAGGTTCAATATAACAGTTGATGTCTTTAAGTTAATATAGAGTCCAGGTCGTTATTGGAGGCTCAGGTAGACTGTAGGAAACTCCAGTCCTGGGCTATCGAGTGACTCCAGTCACGAGTCCTCGGAGAAACAGCTGGAAACCGGGAAACCGAGAAACCGAGGACAGGACCGTCTTATGCAGATTACATACAGTACTTGACTTTTCAAATTGTCCTAGTGTATGAGTGAGTGTGTGTGCTTGTGACCAGTGATGGACTGTCATCATGTCTATCCCACCTAGTGCCCCATGTCCCCTCGGATAAGCGCTATAGAGACTGAATGTGAATAGTTGTAGTAGTATTAATGATGAAAGTAGTAGCAATAAATGAGCCAGACTCACACACAGATGTGTTTAGCTGCAGGTTCAGAGTCGTGCACTCGCTGTGCTGATGGTTACGTGATGGAGGAATGGAAGTGTGTGTCCTCCTGCAGTCGAGGATTTTATCCTGTTCAAACTCCTTCTGACCTCACAGGACAAACTCAGGCCTATTGCAGGAGGTATGTGTGTCTGTGTACATATCACAGATAAGATCTGTATCCTTACTGTAAAGTTATTACCAGGTTATAATTAATAATCAGTCTGCTTATATTATGTTACTTCATGGCTCTTCCTGCTGTCTAAAATATATTATTCTGTTATTATCTAATCTATCTAACTGTGATCTGGTATATGTGGCGATAGGAGGTAATGTCTGTGTGTTTGTGTGTGTGTATTGTTGTACACAGGTGTGATGTGAGCTGTCTAGCCTGTACAGGTCCAGGCAAAAGGAACTGCAGTGAGTGTGTTAAAGGGCTCATGCTGCAGGATGGAGCGTGTGTGCTGACTCATAACTGCGCTGATGGTGAATTTCATTTTAAACTGTTGTTGAAAGTGTGGTTAATTTACCCAACCACTGATCATCAATAGGCATATTTGTGTGTTTTTGCATCCAGGAGAGTACCAGGATGAGCGTGGGACCTGCCACGCTTGTGACAGCACTTGTCTCAAGTGCAAAGGACCAAAGACTGATGACTGTGTGGCGTGTGCGTCCAACCGGTGAGGGTTTGTTTTGGGTGTTTATCCGAAAGTCGTTCCTCCTTGCTGGGAAATTGGCTCCATGTTAAAACCATATATACTGTAACCATGCATATTTGTCGCACTTGATCACAAAGATCGACATCATCAAACTAATTTAACATTACACAAAGAAAACCTGAGGAAATACAAAATGCAGTTTTTAAATGATGATGATTTCATTTCAAGAGAAAAAAGCTGTCCAAACCTTGCTGGCCCTCTCTGAAACTGGAATCGCCACCCCGCTAAATCATGATTGAACTGTGATTAGCGACATAAGCTCAGTTAAATTTAACTCCCAGGACTGATTACTGCCAGACCTGTTGAATCAAGAAATCACTTAAGTAGAACCTATTTCAACAGGGTCAATGTACATGGCCAGGCTGCTATAGCCAAACCTGTGGTCACTCGTGCCAATGGCAAATGTCGGTTTCAATGGTGCCAGCAGTGAAAATCTTGAGCTGTGGACAATGTGAAACATGCATTGTGTGTCTGATGAGTCCACCTTCACTGTCTTTCCCACATACGGGAGAGTTACAGTGTGGAGAAGCCCCACAGAAGAGTACCACCCAGAGTGTTGCATGCCAAGATTGAAGCATGGGGGGATGGATCAGTGATGGTTTGGGCTGCAATATCATGGCATTCCCTAGGCCCAATACTTGTGCTAGATGGGCGTCTCACTGCCAAGGACTACCGAACCATTCTGGAGGACCATGTGCACCCAAAGATTCAAACATTGTATCCTGAAGGAGATGCCGTGTATCAAGGTGGTAATGCACCAATACACACAGTAAGACTAGTGACAGGATGGTTTGATAAACATGAAAGTGAAGTTGAACAGCTCCTATGGCCTGCACAGTCACCAGATCTAAATATTATTGAGCCACTTTGGGGTGTTTGGAGGAGCGAGTCAGGAAACGTTTTCCTCCACCAGCATCACGTAGTGACCTGGCCACTTTTCTGCAAGAAGAACGGCTCAAAATCCTTCTGGCCACAGTGCAGGACTTGTATCTCTCATTCCCAAGACGAATTGATGTTGTATTGGCCGCAAAAGGAGAAAGGAGGCCCTACACCATACTAATGAATTATTGTGGTCTAAAGCCAGGAATTTCAGTTTCATTGTCCAACCCCTATAGCATTTTCAAATTCATTACTTAAGTTGAACCCTGGTTGTTTACTGTATGTGTGTTTTGTCTCAGCTTGTTGGACAAGGGCCGGTGTGTGAACCACTGCTCAGAAGGTAAATACCCATCCAGTGGACAGTGCCATGTGTGTGACCATTCTTGTGCTCAGTGTGTGGGTGCTGGCCCCTCTGACTGCACCAGCTGTGAGAAAGGTAATGGGTTGATATGGAAAAATCTGTCTTTTTTCTTACTTTAACTATATAGTCTAACTAATTGACTTTATACCTACATGCATTAGTCCTATACTGTCCGTGTCCCTACCAATTTCCAGTCTTCACTTTGTACTATTGCTGAATAACTCTTGTTATTTAACCCTACAGACAGGTTTGGCCAGGACCGTTACCTGTATGCCGGGGAGTGTGTGACTACATGCCCTGTGGCACATTTCCACACTTCAGTGAAGACATGTGAACCGTGTCCTGAGCACTGCAGTCTCTGCTCCTCTGCCACACACTGCCTGAAGTGCAACAGTTCGTACTTCCTCAGCCAAGGAACGTGCACGGCTCTTGAGTGTGGAGAGGGTCAGTCTGCCTACTTTCAATATTTAGAACTGCTTTGTTTATCGTCATCCTATAAAGTGATGTGTGTGTGTGTGTGTGTGTGTGTGTGTGTGTGTGTGTGTTTAGGAGAGGTTGAGGACCCAGAGTATGATGACTGCATGGCCTGTGAAGAAGGATGCAAGAAGTGTGTACTTTGTAAGTTCTGAACTCTGGTACACATTATTATTATTATTATTATTATTATTATTATTATTATTCCTGCAACCCAATTTCTTGCATTACAGATAATCCCAAACACTGTCTCTCCTGCTCCGATGGCTATTACAAGTAAGAGCAAATTACTGGGATTCATAATAGGATAAATCTTCTTTATTAGCAACTTTTTAAATGATAGTCTTCGGCCCTCCCGGCTGAGTGGTAGTAGTAGCCTTAATGTGGAGCCCCCTAGTGACGGGGAGGAAACACGACTAAATTAGGAAGAAAAATCTGGGGGGGGGGGGGGGGGGGGAATGTGATTATGTAATTTCTGACATAACATACAGTAGCATTTGTGTTGACTTGCAGCATAACCTGTGTCCGTGTGTGCTGTAGATATGAGGAGGGCTGCTACAAGCTCTGTCCTGCTAAGACCTATGCAGTGGGGGACACGATGACATGTGTGGCCTGTGAGCGTGACTGTGTGAGCTGCGAGGGAGACGAGTGCCACTGGTGCGAGGCGGACTTCTTTCTACTAGGTGATGTAAAAGCCAATCTTTTAGAATATCAATTCTGGATAATAAGCATACTCACTCAGCTTCATATTTAGCCATCAATCAGATATGTAAAATATGCTGTAGCATTAACCCGGCTTGCCATGATTATAATAATAATGAACTTTAAATAAAGTTTGAATGACAATATTCCATTGCAATTATATGCTGATATCTAAGAGGAAAAGGATATTTTATCAGCTCTGGACTCTGTTGTTACCTGGATATTCGCTGCTACTTTGTCGTTTCCTACAGACGGAAAGTGTATGGGTGAGTGTCCGGACGGGTTTTATGCTGACGAGGACACTCAGGAGTGTGAGGAGTGTTACACAGGCTGCAAGACCTGCACTGGGCCAGAGGAAGACGAATGTCTTCAATGCCACGAGGGTCTTGTCATGGTGAACGGAGAGTGTGAAGCAGAACAAGAGCGATGTCCTGATAAAACCTTCCTCACTGGTGAGAAATGCCACACGGTCTTTAAAAAGCCGGAGACTTACAAATAACAAAACGAGCCTCATATAATTAACGACTGAATCAACTGTCTAGGATAACTGAAAGGAGATCTGGGTTAGTTATCTTCTAGATCACAGCAAAACGCCATACTGTATATATGAGTTCCTTTTCTTTCTTTCTTTCTTTCTTTCTTTCTTTGCTCCTTTCAGATGAAGGAGAATGTGAGGCATGCCATCCCTCATGCCAGGTGTGCTTGGGTGGGCAAAAGAATCAGTGCACCACCTGTGTCACAGGTATGATGTTTATCTTCGAATGACTTTAACATGTCTTTAACGTACAAAATACAAGGGGTGTTCAAGTCAAACCGGGACTTGTGATGAACTGTCTTGCGTAAAACATGTCAAGCATGGTAAGACTTTTATCTGCAGTAAAACATCTGAATGGTGCAAACTTTTTTAAAGAAGCCTGTGTGTCCGTTAATCGTGTTGGTAGGAACGCCAATCAATTCAATTATGTTTTATTTACAGTATATAGCACTTTTAACAATGGTCAAAACAGCATTACAGAATCAAAAAGGTATAGAAATGAGTTCGAAAAGTGTAAGGAAATATGTATATATATTCCCTCCTCAGGTCTGTGAGCATGGAGGTTGCATGTTCTCCCCATGCTTTGGTGCGTTTCCTTCCACAGTCCAAAGACTCTCTCTAAGTCTCACTCATCATCTATACCGCTTAATCCTGTATTCAGGGTCACGGGGGGCCTGGAGCCTATCACAGGAGACTTCGGGCACATGGCAGGGTACACCCTGGACAGGGTGCCAATCCATCGCAGGGCACAGACACACACACATACACTCACTCATTCAGCCACTACGGGCAATTTGGAAACGCCAATTAGCCTAACCTACATGTCTTTGGACTGTGGGAGGAAACCTGAGTACCCGGAGAAAACCCACCAAGCACGGGGAGAACATGCAAACTCCATGCACACAGAGATGGGAATCGAGCCTGGCTGGGGATCGAGCCCGGACCCTGGCGGTGCAAGGCGACAGTGCTAACCACTACACCACCGTGCCGCCCTGCTCTAAGTCTCCCCCACAAAAAACCCTGTATACAGGATAGAGAGGTACAGTACAGTATATTGAAATGTGATAATTATCAGATTGTCCCTTATTAGCAAGCCATGTGCGACAATGGCAAGGAAAAACTCCCTGAGATGACAAAAGGAAGGAACTGTGAGAGGAACCCATCCTCATATGGGTGACGTCAGATATCAGGTTCTAAATCTTGTTCGGGTTTGTAGCGTCAGTAGAAGGATATCCTTAGCCAGAAAATGATGCTCTGTCAGACTCTGTCAAGATTCAAAGCCACAAGCACTGACGCACTATTTAAGGAATCTACCAGGACTCAGACGAAACAGTTCTCCCCCCAATATTTTATTATTTTGAGATTTTGAGTTATGTGTGTGTATGCAGGACGGTATCTGAGTTCTGACCAGCAGTGTGTGACACGGTGTCCAGCTGGAAGCTTCGGCAATAAGGAGAGCTGGCAGTGTGAGGCGTGTCCTCAGGGTTGCGCCCAGTGCCAGGATAATCAGCGCTGCATGCGCTGCTTGTCTACTCGCAAGAGCTCCCTCTACCTGCTGAATGGCCAGTGTGTGCGCCAGTGCTCCAGGTAATAAAGCTACATTTTCCTACAATGGTTGTACACTCCAGGATGGCTCGGGTTATGTACAGTGTGTGTGTGTTTTGTTTTACAGAGGCTACTATACTGCTGGAGCAGTGTGTAAGAGCTGCGCGCCGGGTTGCACATCATGTGAGCAAAGTGCCACAAACTGTCTCAGCTGTCAGCAGCCGTTAGCACTTCACGGACAGCAGTGCGTGAAAGAGTGTCCGCGTGCACATGCGCTCCGGGGCGGTGAGTGTACGCGCTGTCCAGACGGGTGTCTCCAGTGCTCTGAGGACGCCCAGTGCACAAGTAAGGGACAAGATGCACAAAAGGATACTACATTTCTGTTATTCAACTGCAAGGTTTTGATTAAGTTGAGCATATTTGAATACATACTCATTCATACACACCTGATAAGAGGTTTGATGTTTTTCTCACCATCTCCAGAGTGTGAACAGGGTTATCTGCATGAGGCGGCCTGTGTGTCTGAATGTCCCCGAGGGTTTTATGAGAAGACAGAGGAAGGGGTGTGTGCCCGTTGTCACTCAGACTGTGAGTTGTGTCATGGACCGGGCTCTAATGACTGTGACTCTTGCGCCGATCCTGAGAGCACGCTGAGCAGCGGGACGTGTGTGTCAGCTTGTCCGTCACAAACTTACAGAGACAGCAGGTCTGAGGAGTGTATGGGTGAGTATAAAAACGTATAATGTCCTGATCTATTGAAATAAAAGTCAAGGTTTTCTCTGCACATTGGCCAGAACTTGCTCTTTTGATGATCTTTTTATTGTACGTTTCATACATTGGAGGACCAGAAACCAATCTCAGAAAAGTTTCTGGAACTTGGGCTGTAGTTAGGTTTTTTGCCTAAAGTTACACCTGAGCCATAAATGAAATCAAAAGGTTGAGTAGAAGTGATGGCATCAGCAGTTATGTACCAGATTATGTCATAGAACCTAGTGTTTTTGTTCCCAATATAACGCTTTTTGCCTCGAGGTGGGTGTGGCTATCACACATCACTCAACAGAGCCAATCAACGTTTATGTATAGACAGTATACAGAGTATGCCGAAGACACAGAAACGACCTTTAATGCATCTACTAGCGGCTAAAACCTTAAAGAAACAGAAACGAAACGAAAGTGCAACTCAGCATGGCTTGCTCCAAAAAGGGAAAGTAGGCAACTAAAAGTAGAAAACTGAACCTTCAAAGATGAATGGACAGTTCAATATATGTTTATTCTTCCTGTCGGAAGTTTGTCTCTTCTGTTCTGAAACTGTGGCAGCTGTCCCATGTACTGTAAGGTTCTGTAAAATACCCGAACTGAGAGCCCAGCGTTATGCAGTAAAATGCCCCCTAGCACAGATTGCCCCAATACTCATCCTACAGTAGCACAGATACTCAACCTTACAAAATTGTATCTCTTTGTGTTAATGACAGTGGCATGAAAAGTGTCACCAAAAACCACACCAGGTCAACAATTACACATTTTTATAAACCTCACAAATGTCAGAGATGCTACACTTTTAACCAATCAGAATCAAGCATTCAAGAGCTCTATATTTTCAGTAAATTCATTTAATACCCTTTGTCTACATCTGCCGACACATGGCACTAAAGAATGTCTAAAGGTTTTGAAAACGCATGAAACATGCTGGTTTATTATACAGTACAATACTTTTATTGTCACTTGTGTTGTCCAGTATGTCACAGCACTTGCCAGACCTGCTCAGGTCCACTGGACACGGACTGCACCAGCTGCCCAGAGGGCCTGAGAACAGACACGCATGGGCGCTGTGCCACGCCCACCAGCTGCCCCTCACACCACTACAGCGACCGTGATGGTGCATGCCACCTGTGTCACAAACACTGCAATCAGTGTGCCGGCCCGGCCCACAGCCAGTGCCTCAGCTGCTCCCTGAACCACTACCTGCTGAGTGAGTTAGAGTGTAAAAACACATACAGCTTTATTTATATTTATATTAGAACTGTGATATTTGAAATGGTTAGTAAACCTCATGTTCTCATGTTTCTGAATCGGATACTTATTCACCCTGTCATGTTCCTTTAACATGGACACACTGAGCTTGTGTTGTGTTGTGTACCTACAGACGGGTCCTGCGTAAACAAGTGTCCTACAGGTTTCTTCAGTGGAGAGACCCAGAGGTGTGAGCCGTGCCATCCTAACTGTCTGAGCTGCACAGGGCGCCACAGCCACGAGTGCCTGAGCTGCAGAACCCATCTGTATCGAGAAGGCAAGGAGTGTGTGGACACCTGTAGACCTGGGTAAACATACTCAGATATGCAGGCACACAACATATAATTTTAAATTTTTTGGCATATACTATGTCTATGTATATTACTAATTTCATATTTTAAAGATGAACATTTCTTCATTAATGATTAAATATCATATCATATTATTAAATACCAAACCCACACACACTCATATACCTGTCTACTGAAGTCACTATGCAGATGAAGAGCTGAGGGTGTGTGAGCAGTGCGAGGCAACGTGTGCAGTGTGTACACAAACCGAGGGGTGTGTGAGCTGCACAGAAGGCCTGCTGTTAATAAAGAAGCAGGGCGGGTGTGTGTCCACCTGTCCATCTCATCATTATCATGACACAATCCACAGCACCTGTGAGCCCTGCCACGCCACCTGCAGGACATGCACAGGTACAGAAATGCTCCTTGGAGGATGAGGAACAGTCAATAGAGTTGGAAGAAAAAACTGTGAAAAGGGAGTGAATGATATCTGGTATGCCTCACGGATCTGTCTTTGGCCCTGTTATGTTGTTTAGCCAAACTGTCCTTTTGGTTATTTGTTCTCCATTTTCTCCAAGTTTGATCATTTGCCAGCTTCAAATACATATCAGGGAAAGTGAAGGCTAGTTCATGCTTTCTCTGAGACACTTGACCGACCCCCAATTGTTGCTCAGGCTGCATCATAAAGCATCGCAACACATATGGATGGCAGCACTATGGGCCCTCTTTTGCATCCTGTCCATTAGCTGTCACATGCTCATAATTCTTGAGTATCAGTCTGATTCACAGAATATTGTGAGAGTTTTGCTCACTTCCGACCCCTGATGACAGTGGCATTATTGATTAGTGTTGTAGTATTAAGGATCGGTCTGGGTCTTGTAACCGATTTCAAGTCTGGTGTACTACAACTTTTTGAAATTCTTGCCCTTGTTTCAAAGTTGAAACCAGCCAAGACCACAACTGTGTGAATATCACAATTGCCTATGCATTGTCTAATTTATTGTTTAAGATCAATTGCTGCTTCAAATGAAACAAATTACTTGTCTAATGTGTGTTGTAGACTCACACTTTTCTGGTCATGGTCTTGACGTGTTCTTGCCCTGCTTTGGTATTAATCGTGACTTGGTCTCGACCCCATAAAATATTGGTCTTATCTCAGTCTTGATACACTTTGGCCAAATTCATGCCTCAATTACTGGTTTTTGAACTACAGTATAATTTTTTTTCAGGCGTTTCAATTGTGTTACTTTGGAGCCTAGTCTTCATTTGCTGACGTTACACAAAGCAAACCTTTAAGATTAGGACATTGCCAATGTGAATGCAAGATGTTTGTCAACTGTTACCCCAAAATTCCTGCCAGAATTTGATAGTGCCAGCCAAGCTTGCGGGTGAGACGTTTTGGGTTGAGGAAGTGGCCATAATGACAAGATGCACCATCACTGAAAATTATTGTTAGGGGTAGGGGTCCTTCCCAAAAACAATGTGAGCTCAGAGTGTATAGCTTTGAGGATGTGGCTTTTCTTGGAGGGAATGGTACGTACTGTACAGTTGATTTTGGTGTCATCGGCAAAACTGGGCCAAGTACGGTTCCTTGGTAAACACCCAAAATTTTTCAAAATCAGAATGAGCAATAGCAACCAGCAGGTTTTTTTTTCTGTATTTGTTTCATTCATCATTTTTACTTGTAAAGAATTGCATCTTATATTTATTACTTGACAGGTAAAGGGGTTAAGGACTGCATCTCATGTCATCCAGGAGACTCACTCTCAGAGGGTGCCTGTGATTCACTCTGCGCCATGGGGGAGTACTACGCATCTGAGGTACCTATTTAAAGATTGAAAATTTACAGTAACTCCACATACCTGCTATACAGTGCTGCCGACGATTGGCTAATGAAAGGAAAAGCCAACAAGTTTCTTAATAAGGTTCTAGAACAGTTCAGTTCACCATGTCACAGATTCTTCAATACATCAGCGCAAATTTACAACTGGTGCCCAATTCTGAACCGTTTTTTTGTTTTCAGAGAGCAAAAACACTGATTGCTGTGTATAGACAAATAAACGGTTCCATGGCAGCACTAAATCTTTGCTGCACTAGAACAAAGCTTACATCATGTGCTGGGGGTGGGATTATCACGACCGAATAGAAGTTTGTGCCCGCCACCTCAATACGCAATGGGCAGCTCAAATTCTTTTTCAAAACCCTCTGGGGCAGTGGTGGCTCAAATGATTAAGGTTCTGTATTATTGCTCAGAAGGTCAGGGGTTCAAGGCCCAGCACTCCTCGTCTTCTACTGGTGAGCACTTGAGAAAGGGTCTTAACCATATCTGCTCCAGGTGCACTGTATGCTGGCTGACCCTGTGCTGTGACCCAAGCTTTCCTACTGGGACATGTGAAAAAAAAAAATCCCTTCCAAGTGCTATAAGGTACACGAGACAAATAATTGAATCTTAATCCACGAGATAGGAAGGTTTCATCATGAGATAAAAGTGACAAGTCAGAATAGCTGTACTGCTTTATAGCGATGCTCCTCTTTAAGTGGAATCCACCGATGTGAGTAAAAATCACTGCCACAATGCTACAATAAAAATCAATGTGTCATCAATGTGTATTGTATACACAGTACTAGTTTTCACTACTTTGTTTTCAGTTCATTTGAATTTTGTAACATTGGAACCTTTTTGTATTATTTTTTCATTCTTATTTTCCAGGTGGAGATTTATAACTGTAAACCGTGTGACCAGTCATGTGTGGAGTGTCAAGGACCTGGCCCACAAAACTGCACAGCCTGTCCTACACAGTTCATTCTAGCCACCGAGGGGCGCTGTCTTCCTTGCTGTAGGAAACAGGATACAAGAGAGAAAGACCCCATGGAAGAGCAAGAGGAGTGTTGTAACTGTACACAGACCAGGGGTATGTCAATCACTGCCAAATCTATATATTACATTTAGATTAAAGCATGGCCCATGTAAGATCTCATATTGTCTACAGAATTTAAAAACAATTAGGCAACTGTTTTAAATGAAACGGTATCACTTTGTGGAAAGTTCTGTTAATGTATAAGGAATTTTACAGCATTACAAGGTGGTGTAGTGGTTAGCACTGTGGCCTCACACCTCCGGGGTCAAGGGTTCAATCCCTGCCTCAGGTCTGTGTGCGTGGAGTTTCCATGTTCTTCAGGTAATCTGGTTTTCTCACTCAGTTCAAAGAACATGAAATCAGTCCAAATTCCCTGTAGTGTGTGTGCTTGTATGTACCGTGCAATGGACTGGCAACCCATCCAGGGTGTAACCTGCCTAATGCCTGTGCTCCAGTGACCCTGAAAAGGATAATTGGTACAGTATAGAAAACTGTGTAAATGAGTGTAATACTTACATACTATATAGTAAATTCTACTTATATTTAATTACTAACAAGATGGTGATTTTTCCTCTCACTTCCTCGTTTACGTAGATTTTTATCGATCATACCCACCCTGGTATCTGCTTGGTCAGAACGTGAAAAAGTTGCGATTATGTGAAACGCACCCTATAGAAACCCATTTAGTCACTAAGCCACTTTATCTACAGCTAGGCTGTTTTCTCTTCTTCAAGGTGAGTGTGTCCTCAGCACAAACTTTGCCTTCCGCAACCATGAGGAACTGGAGCACTCGGGCAACATGTTCATCTTCATCACCACCTCAATCCTGCTCATGCTGGGTCTTGGAGCTGTAATTGTGTTCATCGCGCGGTCCTTCTCCAAACGCCCGACCCCTGAATCCACTGTTGGCCGAGGTTACGAAAAACTGGGCAACAGCGGTGGACGGGACATTTTCCGTGGAGGTACGACATCGTCTTCATCAACATCTTCCAGGCACGCAGGAGGGTCTGGGTCTGGTTACGGGTATTTACACGAGGACCAGCTGGTGGACCTGCGTGACAAGAGAACGGCTCTGAACGACGACGATGATGAGGATGATGAGGATGAGGATATCGTGTACATGGGGCAGGATGGTACGGTGTACCGCAAGTTCCGCTTCGGGCAGCTGGGCGACGACCCGGACGATCAGCTGGAGTATGACGACGAGAGCTATCATTTCAAATAATACTGTAAGTGGAACAAGAGGTTTGGAGATGGAGCTGGTCAACAGAGACAATAAAACAAGTTACTGTGGATTATTTGAGTAGTGGTTGGTTGTGTGGCTTAAAATAATATAACGAGATGATATATTTAATTATGTGTCTAAACACATTCAGGTAACAACAAGTTTGTATAGTTTACTAACAATTTGGCAAAAGGTACCAATTACTTAACTCTCATGAATCTGTATTGTATTGTCTTTAGTTTACATTTGACTGAAAAATATCCAGCTTTTACTGTACATCTTGTTTGTTTTCTCTAAACCATGTGAACAGAACCATAAACCTTTTAAATGTTCCAATGTCTTATTTTGTGGATGTACTGTACATGGTGATTAAGTTGCCATTTCCTTTTTAGGTCCTGTGCATTAGCGTGCTGTCATCGGTTTTGTTGTGGACGTTTTTGTTGCTGTAAAATGTTATATCAGTTTCATTTAAAAAATTTAATGACTTGCTGAAATAAAACATTCAAACAGATCAGAAATGAACAAATAAGACATATACTGTATTCTACAGTCCACCCAAAGCAATTTCATAACATGTTAGAGTTAACTTAATGTATATCTCATCAAATAACATACGTCACAAAATAAGAGTAAAATATTGGTTTTAAATGTTGCATCCCTCTGCGTTAAACTGCTGTTTTGTTTTCTCCTGGGTATTATTTGCCTTCGGCTTTTTAATGATCTCTTTTATGTTTCATGAAAAGCTTTTCTGTTCTCGCTCATGCATTATTTGGATAGACCACACCCTAATTTGTTTATCCTGACATCCCTACCACATGTCATACTGCCTTTCACAAAACCAGGATCAAAACCTATGAGGTGTTCAATTCAAACCGGGACTATTGATTGTGCAGAACAAAAGAACACAGATATAAGCGTTATTAAAACTTCAAGGTAGAAAGTTTCCTCAGTACACCAGAGCCATGATCAGACTGCCTGCTTCTGGTCTGAAACGCTGGACCCCCCCCCCCCCCCCCAGGAACTCCGGGATCGTCCCTCATGATCAAATGGCCGTCTTTAAAAAGTTTGCACCATTCAAATGTTTTACTGCAGCTAAGAGTCTCATCACCGTACTGCGCTTGAAGTTTATTACAGTTTTATGCCTTCATTCACAAGAAAGTTAATCTCAAGTCCCGGTTTGACTTGAACATCACTGGGTGCATAAATAAACAAAAAATATGAGGATAAATGAACAATTCCCTGCTTTATGTCATTTTCCCATTTTTATTTCGGTTGTAATTTAAAGAAGCAAATTAGAATTTCCCCTATTGTGACCTCATATAAGAGGAGCCCCTCCCTCGCCCTGTTGCTCCGCCTCCCTGTTCTCTGGAGTGCCTCGGCAGCATGTCATTTACATAGACACTGAAATGGCACAATCTGAGGAGGCGTGAAATCGGAGTTTAAAGTATGAAACAATGCGTTATTTAGAGCTAGAGCATTAACACATAGTTCGGGGGAGCTCTGAGAGATGTGTTAACATATAGTATAATATAAGACCTTTAAAAGAAATCTAATAAATAAATAAATAAATAAATACACCTACTGATTTGTTTGTTTAAATGTCTGTTTTTATTGTTCAATAAATAAATGTATTTCTTTCATTAATAGTAGTAGTGTTACTAAGTTTAGAAGTATTATTTATTACATTTTATTTCTTAATTTAATTTAATTTAATTTAATTTATTTGTCATTCTCTCTATCTATTCCAGTTGTTGCAGGTTAACCCCACATATAATTATATGTAGAATTTTTGAAAGCATTTTTGTTGTAGATAAATTTCCCCCTTTTTTCCGTTTAATTACTGAATTATAGCAAAAATATTATAAAGCAAAGAAGTAAAAAAAAACCTTACAATTAGAGTAGAGGTAAATTTATTGATATACTCTGCATTATTTTACAAGGCCTCTGGGTCAATCCAATAGTTATTATTATTATAATTTTTTTTTGTATCTTTATTTCATATGATCCACAATTATAATATATTAACAACTACGAGACATGCAGTGACATGCCAACAACGGCACACACACACACACACACACACACACACACACACACACACACACACATAGACACACCAGAAGGATGTGGATCTTGTGCTTTGCAGTTGTATTTTCTCTCGTCCACCCGTGAGGTCATTTCCTGCTTACAGCAACCTGAGAGACCTAAGGACACCCAAACGCACAACGGAACCACAATCACACCTACAAAGGACTCACACACATTCACACTCGCGTACAACGAGGTGCTCATACAGCATGTACACGCAGGAGCTACATCGATAGACGTGTTAAGGATCTGAATCTGCATGCTGTCTCTGCTAATTTGATTGCTGTACTGTATATATTCCACGTGGCAAACACTGTGACCAAACACACACAGACACTGAGGGTTTCAAAGCTCACTTTTAAGGTTTTTTTTTTTTTTTAGGTTTAACACTACAGGCAAAACAAGGGCTGAACAAGGGGTGGACAAATCAGTAACGACCAGATTATTAATTGTCTGATGTTCTAAATAGCTAAATAGTTAAACTTTTAAATTTTAACTGAAAAAAAAAGTTTTCATTTGTGTTTTAAAGCTGTGATTATTGTACATTTCTGTGTACAGTCGTCACAAATGTTTATTTTTTTTTATTAGCCATATTCAGATAATATTTTTATAGCTGTCATTTTATAGCTCAACCTTTGTCACACAACTTGCTGAATTATTGTCAATGGCGATGACACAATATTTGTTGGAAGGGAATAATAACCAGGCAGCATGGTGGCTTACTGTCGCCTCGGACCTCCAGTGTCGAGGGTTCGATTCATGCCTCGGGTCTGTGCGCATGTTCTCCCAGTGCTTGGTGGGTTTCCTCAGGGTACTCCGGTTTCCTCCCACAGTCCAGATACCACAGGTATTCACAAGATTTTAGCTATGGAAGTCTTTTATGAAATGTCCAAAAGTTGTTTCCATTTTATCTTGATAGGATCTTTATCAGAACTCCACTGTCCAGTCATTTTTTAAAAATTTTTTCCATTTAACATGGACTTACCAGCTTTACACGAGACTAAAAATGCTGGAACGTCTTAACAGTAGATACTAGCATCACCTGACTATAGGATCCCTTCCAGCAATGCTCAGAATAGAGCTCAGGTTTGCATTGCAAATGGGTATATGTGTTCATGTACTGTACATCACTTGATACTGTATGTTTCTGCTTTTATTCTGCCTTACTACCTTTAGCCAACTAACTTGCGATATGTTTTAGCGAACATTCCTTTTTTTTTTTTTTTTTTAATCCTAACCAGTCCGATTCCTGGATACACAGCTCGCTCGGATTTACTTGGTACTGTACATGGTCTGATTTGTCCACCCTTGAGGTTAGAAATAAAAGGTTGCTGGTTTGTATTTGGCTGATGAACTTTTTCTTATTTTTATTTTTTATTTTTTGCATTAAATTACATCGATTTCTACAAAGAGTTAAAGGACTACTTAAGCATTTATACTAAAAAATATTTCAGATTTACAGTAGAACTTTAGATTAGATTAGAGTGAAGAAATGTAAGGTGTAGTCCTTATTCTGTGAATGCTACATGATTATGGGTGTCTACTGTGTAATATTATTGCTTCTCATGTTTATCTAAAAGAAAAGATAAGGATGGCGTATTGCGAAAAGATGTATAAAGACAAAAATGATTCCTGAAATGTATAATGTGTCTGAAAGATGAAGCTCGGCTGTAACTGGTTACCAATTCAAGAGAACCGCGGGACTTTCTGATGAGCTGAAGTGTCTGAGGAAGTGTGTTTGGGCAGTGGATATTGAGTCTTTCAAATATTCACATTATCTCTTATTATACACACACACACACACACACACACACACACACACACACACACTGGCCATGCTTTCCGTCTTTCCATCCTTGGCTTAGGAGCTGCTTGCACTGGGTTGAGCTCTGCAACAAATAAAAGTGAAATATAAACAGAGACATGTGCGCGCATCCAGTAGCAGATACATACTGTAATAATGGTCTTAAAAGAAATACATACGTAGGTACTGGCACATCAGGTCCTTGGAGAAAGCTGTTGATTCTATATAGGAGGAATTTGAAATAGGAGTCAGATGCTTCACGATGTGCTCCAGGTGTGAAATAGCTATTGTTTGGAATTGTGTGCGTTGTAATAAATTCGAGTCAAATTCAGCGGTGGGTGGTGACTGAGTACATTTACTTCATTGCTGTAATTAAGTACATATTTCTGGTATATGTACTTTACTTGAGTAGTTTTATTAGAGGATAATAATCCGACGAGGAGGCTTCAGACTTCAAACTGTGCATTTGGATTTGCAGATACGTCTTGTAGAACAAACGTACAGTTACAAAGTGTAAATTCTACGACTAACAGAATATCATCATAGAATGACATTTCAAATGTAGTACTCTCAAAATGAGCACATCATTATTATTTTTGAAAACAACAATAAAAACATGCGTTCATGTGGATCTGTGCTATTTCTTTGTCTGTGTCACCCATTTTTACATTTTATGTTTAGTCATCTTTCTGTAGTTGGTTACAAGGAACTAAAATTCTGTTCATACTGATCATATTGCTTAAGTTGTGCTGAAAAAAAAAAAGGATATGTCACTATATGGATATGTAACCCTGTATACTGTATGTTTATTTAAAAAAAAAAACTGCAAAAGAAATAATGGCTAAAATGCTCTGAGCTTGAAGGGCCAAAACATTTTGTCAGAAACATCTACTGCAGTTTATGAGCAGAAACAAGCTTCTACCATTAGCTGACTATACAGTATCATCCCTCTAAGCATATGCATTCACGTACTGTACATACAGTAAGTATGTTTCTATTCTCATTATAGATAAGAACATTAACTAACTAGCTTGCAATAGGTTTTCAAACATTTTCTTAGCTAAACCTAGCCAACTGAGCAGTTTTTTGAGCAGTCAAACATGGAACTTGGAAGATCAAAGAAACTTACATGTCTGTATTTCTAGCTAATAAGTATGTTTTGTCTTAACCTTACCCTGAGATTAGAAATAAAGTTTGTTTTAGTGACAATTGGATGGCAAATGAAGCATTGATTCCAAAACTCAGTCCAAATATCTGAAACCCAAATACATGGCATATTTGATTGATGAACAAGGCAGGAGTTCAGGCATGGAGATCAGGGCCCCGTATTCACAAAGCTTCTTAGAATTCTTTCAGAGAGCTCCTATCTTAGCTTAAAAAATCCTAGCTGGGAGTCCTAGACTAAAAGTGATTAAGGAAACCTTTTAGAGCAACTCCGAGTAAGGAAAGTAGAAAAACCTTTATCTTAGTGGGGGGGTGTGGTCGACCCCGTTGCTAGGGATAATGCAGCAATTCAAGGACTGTGATTGGTTAATAAAAAATAACCTCTGACCTCTGCAAAGGTTTTGAAATGTGCTCTTTGTGAAAACAGAATACATGATAATCGAACCAACAGTGGATCATAATTTTTGTACTGTATGTGAAGAAATTGTATAATCATGAGTTCAGGCTACTTTATGCAAAGTTTCTAGGCTAAATGTCTTAAAGATAATTAAACAGCTAAATGTTTCAAATGCTTTTGAAGGAACCAATTTCCACACAGTAGTTACTATATTTAAGTTCTCACATTTATTTACCGTACTGATTTTATTACTTGTACTCCATTTTAGATTGATGGGAGCAAAATGTCTCAGCTTTTACAATTTACATGATTGCGGGACCATCTATTTAATTTGCACTTTTGGATGCTATGTAGCCAACAATCCAAGAGAGATGGAAAACCAAATTAGTTTTTAAGTGTTTAATTTTAGCTTTACGTTTAGTGTTTGGAAAATATTTCTTCCTTCCGCCATTTTGTCCTCTGCTAGAGAAACTCTTAAGCCTCTTAAAAGTCCTCCTCTCTACTCTTAACCAATTTTACCTTAGGAGCTGTTTTTAGGGCTAAGATGTTTTGTGAGTCATTTTTATCTTTACTAAGATTTAATCCTAAATTTAAGGAGAAATTCTAAGAAAATGCCCTAATTCTAAGATTTTTCTTAGAATTTTGTCACTAGGAGCAACTTTTAGGCTTAAGAAGCTTTGTGAATATGTGAAACGGGGCCCAGGAATGCAAATTCTGGACTTTCTTACACCAACCAAACTAAGGAAGGAAAAGACGATGTCCACAAAACTAAACATTTCCCTCATAATTTTGTTGCTTTCATAACTCAGTTTAATAAAATTAAAAATGTGTATGTACAGTACTATAGTAAATGTGTACTAGTTGAATGATAATATATATGAGTCTGGGAAATGAAACTGTCATGATCTTAGACGTCTGTTTTATACTTACACTGAGAGTCATTGATACAGTAATTCAAGAATTTACTTCCTACATTCAATGTTTAGTGGACTGTTTTAACCTGAATTAAAGTTTAATTTGCTTAATTAATTTCTTTAAATAAATGAAACATACAGTACTACAACAAATGTTAAAATAATCTGGATTGCATTTGATACATTTTAATCCTTTTGGTTCTACTTTAATCCTTCTGTGCCTTCAATTAAACTCCTGATCAACATTTCAATTAGCAATCATTTTTATTTAAATGTAGGAAATTTACCAGAGGGATTGAATAGTTTTGTAAATGAAAGCTTGTGTGGAAAAATAAAAATATAGATTATGAGCACGAGCAGCATAGTGTTTTAACTATCGATTTGTTAAGCCGTGTTTTAAATCAGGTGGTGCAATGTAACTTTGATTAAAATTAAACACAGCAAGTGCTTGATTAGTGCTAAGCTGAAGTGCAGTGGATCCTTGACACCGATAACTCACTTTGAGTTCTCTCCCGCTTCCTGTAACTCCTCATCGAGTCTGTGGTGGAGGAAAAAGGAAATAAAATGAAAGGGGTTTACATCAGAGGATCTTAACCCATCTTGCTTTTGGAGATACATTTACCCGTTAGCATGAATTTCTAACGTACGCATTCATTTCAGCACTGCGCGCTAACTTTATCTACTTACACAGCAACAAGAACAACAACAACCAAAACCCATTTGAATACATCATTGAGCTTTTAAACCACAGGCTACTTACATTATATTGCCAAAAGTAATCGCTAACATGCCGTCGCGCATGCATATGGACTTGAATATGATCCAAATCTTAATCCATGTCCAGTCATGTTGGAACTGGTGTGGGGTTGTTTATCAGGAGTTGGCACCTTTACTTCCTAATGCTATATCATACAAAGACATTCTGGACAATTTCATGCTCTCAACTTTGTAGGAACAGTTTGAGGTTGGCCACTTCCTGTTCCAACATGACTGCGCACCAGTGCACAAAGCAAGGTCCATAAAGACATGAATGAGCAAGTTTGGTGTGGAAGAACTTGACTATCCTGGACATGGATCCAGTCCTGACCTCAACCCAATAGAACACCTGTGAGCCAGGCCTTTTTGTCCAACATCAGTGTCCAACTTCACAAATGCGCTTTTGGAGGAATGGTCAAAAATTCCCATAAACACACACCCAAACCTTGTGGAAAGCCTTCCTAGAAGAGTCGAAGGCGTTATAGCTGCAAAGGGGATGGAGCCAACATCATATTAAACCCTATGGATTAAAAATGGGATGTTACTCAAATTCACATGCATGTGAAGGCAGGCGAGTGAGTCTCAAGAAGAACAGTAGCAAAGTGGCAGTAAAAAATAAAATAAAAACTCAATAAAAAAAATAGCAGTTTTTAAAACTATACCAATTTTATCTGTGACCCCTGATGTTTTTTGTTGTTTAGTGTTTAAATAAAAGGTCAAAAATAAATAAATAGGTTTTATAAGGTAAATGCACTTATACTCTTGTGATAAATATGTGTATTACAGTCATACCCATACATTTTTACAACAAAGAAAAATCTTTTGGCATTGAATTTGAAATGAAACACTCAAGATGTGAGCAAAGTCAAGACTTTCAGATTTATTTCAGGGTGTTTGACAAAAGTGCGGCATCAACCGTCGAGGAATGACAGCTATTTTCATCCACACTGTCATTTTAGGAGGATCATAAATATTGGAACAAATGGCTGAAAAGCAGTTGCATGGCCAGGTGTGGGTTGTTCCCTCATTACTCCATGACTAACCAAGCAGATAGGAGCAGAAAAGTATGAAGAAGGAAAGGAACAGCTCATTATCCAAAGCATCCCATATCATCTGTCAGACATGGTGGATGCAGTGTTATGGCATAAGCGTGTATGGAACCAGGTCACTCGCTCACAGCGTTCATTGATGACCTGACTGCTGATAGAAGTAGCAGGATAAATTCTGAAGTGTATAGGACTATACTCTCTACTCAACGTCAGCAAAATGCTGCAAAACTGGTAGGATGCCACTTCTTATTGCAGATGGATAATGACCCAAAACAAACAGTGAAAGCTGCCCAAGGCAAAGGAAGGGGACATTCTTCACCAAGTCACTTACCTGATCTCTACCCAATAGAGCATGCTTTTCATTTACTGAAGACAAGACGGAAGGTAGAAAGTCCTGCAAACAAGCAGCTAGTAAAGCTGGCAAAGCATCTTGAGGGAGGAACCTCAACATTTGGTCATGTGAGTTTGTTCCAGCACTCATTGACTGCAAAAGATTCTCAAACTAATATTAAAGGCAAGCCTTATGTTTGTAATTATGTTAGTTTGTCCCATTATTTATGAGCTCCCAAAATGGCTGTAATTCCTGAAATGTTAATGCCACACTTTGGTCAAATGCTTTGCTCACATCTTAAGTGTCCCATTTCAAATTCAATGTGGTGGTGTTCAGAGGTCAGTTTATGACCATGTCACAAAATAATACACAAATGGCACAAATCATCGAAATCATCTAACTTAACATTTATTGTTCTGAAAAATCTATTTAGCTGGACCGTGCAAAGCGTCTTCCTTCACAAAATCCTCGTATTTGCAAGACAAGGTCAGAGACAAGAGTGTGGCTGAGATGTTTTTTTTTTTTTTTAAAGCCTTCATTAGCACTTGTTTCGGCACATTAGTATCTGTTACCATGGAAACCACATTGTCAGGGCTCTCGGTGATTCTCGGGAACACACCAACACCTCCACCACATTACCCCGTTACCGCTTATGTACAGCATTTCAAGCGTACAGACTACATCCTGTCAAGACAACAATTCACATGGCCGTTCTGCCATGCTTTCAAAAGGTGGCACATCCTTAAGACAAAAGGAAGAAGACAAAGACATACTGTATGATATTTATAGATCTTACTTCATCGTCATGTGCAAGGATGGTGCAACAGTGTATTTTGAGATCATTCATATGCCCACCCTTCAAACGCCACTCTCTTTTTTTGTATCCTCTGTGCAGCTTTTCCATCCTCTTCCCTACAGCCCACCCTACCATCTTCACATGTTCTGAAGACAGAGAAGGTGTAGATTTTTAAATGTCGAGTTCACCTTATATTTAGGATTTTATTGCTTATTGTACACCCACCACCACCTTGTCCATGTTTCAGTTCAATAACCAGGAAGGATGAGAACCTTTGAACTCAGCTGTGCATAAACAAGTGCAAAAAAACAAACCAGTCTAAAATAAAATCAGTCTGAATAGAGTGACTACATCCTTGTATTAACCACTTAAACTTGCAGATTGAGATCTAGAAACTCCTTGCTTTAGTAATTATTTATTGAATTATTTCATCATACCGAACAATTTATAGTGTTTAGCAAACAATATGCTTTTAGACCCGTTATACCACAGCGTTTTTTAGCAGCACCTCTGACTGTAGTGTGAGCAGTAACTACTACTGTATATTAATGAGCTTGTTCTGATACTGTATGTTAGCATTTCTATGGAAACAGCTCATGCACGGAGTCTTATACAAAAACCATTTCACATATTTTATGACTAATAATTTAAAAAAAATTATATATATATATATATATATAATATATAATATATATATAATTTTATAATCATTAATATATATTCATTAATATGGATAAACAGCTATCTAACTCTGTTTATTTTACATTTATAATCTCCAGTGTTAGTGTATTGTAACAGTCATTTTTCCAGCACAGGTGAGTTTATGCTTTCTGGTTTCTTGGTAACCTGATAAATCGTGTCTTTTATCACGTTAACATCTTCAGTTGTTTTGAAGTCAATGCTAAGGTAGAAAGCACGTTATTGTTACTTACCATTCTAATTTACAAAACTTAACTAACTGGAAAATTGAACAAAATTTAACTAGCTCGTTCATTTATTCAAATAATTTACAAAACTTAGGTTACTGGCTAATTGAACTAAACTTATCTAGCCAGCTAATTTATTCAGATAATTTATAAAACATAAGTGACTGGCTAACTTAACAAAATTTAATTAGCTAGATAATTTATTCAAATAATTTACTAAACTCAAGTTACTGGCTAATTGAACAAAATTAGCCTGCAGTAGCTAGCTAATTAAGCTAATTTACAAAGCTTTACTTATTATATGAGAACAGGCTATTTAAAAACGTATGTAGCTAGCTAACTGAAATTGAAGTAAAAGTATAAAACAGAAAGGCTAGTTAGTACAAACAACTATAACATGATACGTGATAAATGTAAAATCTGATTATGTCCTTCAAAGTCCTGTCCCATTCTATTAGTAACTTATCATCGTTTCTAATGGTCAATTTTAATCACAGATATTTAATCTGTGATAAAAATTTTTTTTAAAGAATCATTTACCAAACTAACTTAAAAATGATGTAGCTAGCTAATATAATCTTAGCTATCTAACTAATTTATTCAAATTATTTACAAAACTTGACTAACAAAAGCAATTGACAAATTTAATTAGCTAATTTTGGTTACAGTTTAATTTATGGCAATTTTTAAAAGCAGATATTTAAGCTTTACTCAGAACAATATAGAAAACAGAAAGGCTAGTGCGTGAAAGCTGTTAACATGATAAGCTATAGCATGACAGCATGAACTAAATTGTTTTATGGATGTTCCAGAACTTTATATGTTACTCTAAAAAGTTTAAATATGTAATGTGACATTCGTTAATAATATATATTGTTATTGTTGGCAAGCCGCTGTGGTATAAGCAGAAAAAGCACTTAAAATAACAGTAAATGCTGTTTTAAGAAAACAATTGATTATGACACCACCCTAGGATAGATGGTTTCTTATAACAGCATGGACTGTCATGTCTTATTTTTTTTACTAAGCAAATAATAAGTAGTAACTTTTGAGGTTAAATATTGCAATAGTAAATTTTTAATAATTATTGAAAAAATAAACTTTCACTTACTTGATGATGCATTCAGGAATATGGACGTATTCCATAGGGATGAGCTCTTCCAGCTCTCCTAAACTGTTCACATACCTAATCTTACTGCTGAACTTTGAGCTATAGGGAACACACACAAATTAACATGAAGCATAAAAATGGAAAAAGGTAAGTAAATAAATAAATAAACTAATAATTTATCTGAATCTCTGGTTCCTGTAAACCTCTTTTACCTGATAAAGGGTCTGGTGATGGCTAGGATAGTCCTTATGAACCAGGAAGGATGAACAATAATAAATGATTTCAGGTTTTTTCTGAGCCTGTAAGCAAATATTAATGTCAGACAGCTGATTTATTTAAAAAAAGAACCATTCTTCATTATGAGTTAGCATCTACCTCCTGTCGATCATCTGATAGCACCTCTTCAGCCAGCCGAGGCCAGGCGTCCTCCTGTGAGGAGTGGCCCCATTCAGGTAGACAATCATGTAATCCTCTGCTACCATCAGCTCTAACGTGCTGATAACATACCTAATAACAATTTCACAGCAAAGTGCTACTGACAGTTCAGTTAAAGGAAGTTAATAAGGTTTATTGATACACAAATAAGAACTCACAAAAAGAGGTTCTCCATTATTTCATGGTAGTCCTCACTATCGCTGTCCGGTAGGAAACAAGCAGCAAACACAATAATGGCATTTGCACCATCTCCATAGTAGCCTTTTAGAGAAGAGAGATCGGTGTTACAAAATACGGCATCATACTGTTCAGGTATATAGAAATTAATTACATTTTCAGTCTCCAGCTGAATCCTTAAGATTGAAAGTCTCTGCACCGTCTTACACTAATGGTTCTTAACAGACAAAGTGAAAGTATCGGTCCTGTGCCAGAATCTTCCACAGTTAAAAAAAGGAATAAGGGAGGCTTAGCCCTTAATTTAAACATATGCAAGTATTCAAAAGTAAAGGTGTTTTAAAAAAAGTGAAGAAGCAAATTTGCTAATTTGCTGGACTTTTTTTGCTCATCAATAATATTTTTCCAAGGTCGATTTTACCAACTTTTCACCAGTGATAGGAATACCCCTGACCGATCACAATGCAGATTGTTGGGGCATCACATTGCATTTTTTGTGAATATCTGAGGTGTGTTTGTGCGAAATTCGCCTCCAAAATGTTTTTGCACATTTATAAATACAATATCTAATTATAATTACTCATATTTTTTTGGTTTCTAAAGTATGTTTACTTGGGTCTCCTATGGAACACAGTTGGTTTTTGGGGGGTTTGCTACTAGCTTGTATACCTCCATGGGAGATGACTTTTTGGTAGGGTTCAATGCACTTCATATTGATGCGGTGTTCTTGTTCCCCGATGATGACCGTCCTCCAGAGTTTGGAGTCCTGTCGCTCCTCCTCGGAGGTGTATGCCGGGATGGGTTCGCTCTCTTCCTTCACTGGAGCTCTCTGGGATTCCTGAGGCTCTGAACAGTGTAGATTTAGATCTTTAGACAATATGAAGGGCAAGAAGTATTATGTACCAATGACTGATGACAGCGGCTGTACAGTATATCACCAAGACAAGATCGAGATCGTCCAAGGACTGCACCAAAACGAACCATGTCAAACTCCTACTGAACTGTCAACAACTGTTTACCTACCACCAGATCTGCTCCACCCCAGTATAAGAGGGTTTCATGAGTGATTCAGTAGTAAAATCTCAAATCGGTCCATGTAAACACTAAACAATGAATTCAGCATGTTTTTGAACTACATAATTCATTGTGGAAATGCAAGAACCACCTACAAAATGTCTTTATCTACCTTTGAATAATTTAAGAACAGCTACAATGCTTTTTAGTCGCTGACTAGGTTTCAAAATTTCCACCTCAAATGAATATATTTTCCTGGCTGGCTAGGATTCTTTCCGAGCCGCAAGCTTGTGGTGATTCTACTTATACTTAGAACACTTTTGAGTAACTAAAACCCCCACAAGCAAACCACAACTCGCTGTAATGAATTCTCAAGAACTTCCTGACAATCTTTGTTTTATTGTCTACCATCTTAAGGTGGCACCAATTTGGGATCAAATTTAGGAACATGGGAAAAGCCCCCAAAACTCCAAGGAGTAGTTGAGATCAAGTCAAGACTAAATTGTATTTAAGGAGGTCAAGGTCAAGTCAAGCTTGAGACTGAACCTCATCAAAACAGGCTAAGTTTTGCTTCATTTGGTTGGATTCATTATACCATGTGCCTGGAGGCCAAGTAAAGTCCAAATACAAACATCAACAAATATAAGCTCAAACTTATACAGAAAGCTCAAGTCAATAAGGTAAAAGGATAATAAAAGATTCTGTGAAGGAATGCATGACTGGACTCAAATCCTACAGTCTTACTCATGCTTAATGTTGGTTAGAGATCACTTACCAACACTCTCCATGTACTCATACTGTATACAGTGGAGATATGTGTAATTGTATTTGTAAATATGTAATTACATACAGTGCATACTGCATTTAAAAACACACATGGGTTTGGAGAAACTTGTACAACCTTCTTGCACCACTCAATTTTTGTACCAATAAGGAACATTTATTTTATTTTCAAATCTATTCTAAGGTTCTTCTTAGACTTCATTCAAGGGTATTAATAGGTTTCAAATCACAAAAGTCGTTTGAGAGGTGGGGCCTCCGTGGATCAGACTTGTTTGTCTGGCACATTCCAAGACAATTTTGACCTCTTTGTCTGCTAAGCCCTGGGTGCACTGGGTGTTCTGATGCCTTCCTATCATAGCCAGCATTAACTCTTTCAGTAATAGCTTTTCTGTGGGATCAGACTAGACAGGCTAGCCTCTTGTCTCAGAGGGCATGGGTAAGCTTTGGGTGGTCATGATCTTGTCACCAGTTTGCTGGTGTATAGCTGGTGATCAATGTTAATCACTTCACCTGTGAGTGGTTATAATGGAATGGCTGATGGTGTAAATAGGTCTTCATAACAACACAGCCTCCCAGTAGATCAAAGGGAAAAAAATCTATATAAAAATGATTGGGGAGCCAATATTATGGCCAATAATTTAAGTTAAGAGTTGAAATGCCAATAACTTGTTTTATGCTTTTGAATTAGTTAGTACATTTGTACTTCATGTCCTACCTTCCCAATCTAACTCATGATCAGTGTAGTCAAGGATGTCAGCCTCGTCAGGTGTGTCTAAATCATCCACATTAATGTCCAGGTCATCAGGTGTGTCGAACAGATCGTCTTCACTTTGATCCAGCGAGAGACTGATCCGGGGTGCTGAGAGCTTTTTCCTTTGGGAGCCACCACCATCACCCTTCAGTGGCAGTGTAGTGGGAGGGGCTACAAGATCAAAGGGGAATTTGATTTCATTAAACATCAACATCTATAAGAATTTCTGTAAATAAATAACTGTGGTGAGGATTGTGTTTCTTTTTCAACCTGGCCTAATTTGAATTCTTGAAAATGAAATAAAATTCTTCAGTGTAAGCTAATGTACGTTTAAACCAGGTCATGATCACACCTGGTCGGCCTTCTGCCCCCTCAGTGCTCATCTTGTGTTCAGGAGGCTGATCCATCCCCTCATCACCGGGGAGCAGGGAGGAGGGCGAGCTGTAGGATAACACATAAATAGACAAAATCTAACAGTGAAATGTTTTATGGTGTATACAGTATGCTCACTGTCAAGTTAAGCGAGTTTCCTTTTTTTTTTTTTTCAGTCAGCGAAAGCTGTTTCGAAATTATTTCCAATTTGGAAAATTCGTATCACAATATGATTTTCCACCCTAAGAACTCTTAAGAACTCCAGATTGATTTAAATTTGCATCTCGAGGTTCAGGCAGAACATACTGTTGTATAATAAGTGTTATACTAAATATCAGCAATCTTGTCTCGGAAGTTAACATGTAGCCAGTTTTCAAACCTAGACAAGAGTATAAACCAGTATGACATTGTTCTTTTAAAATTAAAAGTGGTTTGTATTTTCCTTCACAGATTGGAAAATGTAGTAGGAATTAAGGGAACAGCCCTCTCCTTGCTTAGATCTTATTTGACTGATCATTATCAGTATGTAGATTTAAATGGTGAACACTATGCACATTCTCTAGTGGAATTTGGTGTTCCACAGGGTTCGGTTTTAGGCCCCATGCTTTTTTTCCTTTACATGCTTCCTCTGGGCAACATAATCCGTAAGCATGGTATTAGTTTTCATTGTTATGCTGACGACACACAGTTATATGTCTCATCAAAACCAGATGAGAAAAACCAGCTTAATAACGTTGAGCATTTGTGTAAAGGATATAAGAGACTGGATGCTAATTAACTTCCTTCTGCTTAATCCTGATATGACAGAAGTTCTAGTCATAGGACCGCATGCAGCTAGAAGCAAGATTTTAGACCACACTGTAACTTTAGATGGCCTTTATGTTCTATCTAGTGCAACAGTAAAAGACTTTGGTGTGATTATAGATGCCAGCCTTTCATTTGAAGCTTGTGTGGATAATATCACCAGGAAAGCATTCTTTCATCTGAGACATAGTGCCAACATAATATATTGTCTCTAACTGATGCAGAAAAATTATATCATGCTTTCATCACCTCTAGGTTGGACTATTGTAATGCCTTACTGTCTGGTTGTTCAACTGGGTGCATAAACAAGCTTCAGTTAGTACAGAATGCAGCAGCGAGAGTCCTCACTAGAACCAGAAGATCACATCACACCTATCTTATCTACACTTTATTGGCTCCCTGTGAAATCTCGCATTGTTGTTAAAATACTACTTTTGACGTACAGTATAAAGCATTAAATGGTATCTGAGTGAACTGCTAGTGTCTTACGATCCGCCACGCCTACTTCGATCAAAGGATGCAGGCTGCTTGTCAGTACCACTTATTATGAAAACTACAGCAGGGGGCAGAGCTTTTTCTTACAAAGCCCTAAAGTCATGGAATATCCTTCCAAATAGTGTTCGGGACTCAGACACAGTCTCAGCGTTTAAGTTTAGGCTAAAAACCTATTTATTTAGCCAAGCATTTTTGTAAATAGATTAGCCTTTGGTAAAGATGCAGATCTGGGGGACTCATGGACGTAGAGTATTCTGGTGAACTGGTATGTTTAGATGCTGTCTTCCCTGCTCTCATTGATCACTCAGGTTTGTTGATGATGAAGTGATTGGTTGCTTTACACATGGATGCATGTGGTAAATGGGGACGGTTTCACTCTACCATGAAGACGGTCTTGGCCTCGGCTGATGTTGACAGCTGTTTCTTTGAGGTCTTAACTTAACTGCAGTCGCTCGATAACTCAGGACTGGAATTTCCTACCTGAGTCTCTAATAACTAACTGGTCTCCATATTAACTCAAAGAAATCAACCGTTATACCGAACTGCCTGCCGCCTAACACATAGCATGAATGCTCAATTCCTGCTTTCTGTTTCACCCAAATGAGGATGGGTTCCCTGTTGAGTCTGGTTCCTCGCAAGGTTTTTTCTTATTGCCATCTCAGGGAGTTTTTCCTTGCCACTGTCTCCCTCGGCTTGCTCTTCAGGGACTATCTGATCATTTTGATTCATGCACATTCACATTTCATATGAACTTCCATAGTTTGTTTGGTTGTGTAAAGCTTCTCTGCGACAATGACAATTGTTAAGAGCGCTATACAAATAAATTTTGATTTAATTTAATTTAATTGAGTTTGTATTTTATTCCTAGGAGGAATCTGCTATTGTAGGAAATTTATCAACTTTGCTATAATGATAATGGTAGTTACAGCACAGTTACTCTGTACCACGTCACATATCATCACCATCACTGATTATTTTCTCATAGGAGCAAGACCCAAATGTTGTTTTTCCTTCGGTGAAGTAGTCCTTTTGTTACAGCTTTCCTATGCGTCCGTGTTATGCACAGCGTTACTATTAATATTAGAATGAGTGTGAGGTTTGTGTTTAAAAGAATATTTGCAGCGCAACACAAACAACTGAATCTGTCTCTGTTTGTTGTTTTGGTCATGTTTCGAGGTGGAGATGTCTCATAAGGCACCGTAGACAAAATGGCAATCTCTCCATTTTGGATCAACATTAGAAAGCTTATTGGCTAAAACTGAATACTTTCTAGTCTATATATAGACATTTCCCTCGATCGCATAGTTTGTTGTGCATAAAAAATACAAATGTTATGAATGAATACTGTTTGCACTCAGACCATCTCTATGCTGTTAAATCAAATTTCCTCCTCTTCCTCCTCCTACCCCTGTATATAGGACATTTACTGTGTATAAATGTGTAATGTATAAATATCCAGAACACAGCGAATCCTGCAGAAGCACCGATGAGATCAAGCTTTCGATAGAGACTGAAATGTGATTATGAAGAATGTAAGACATACAATTCATAACGGGATGCTTACAGACAGGATCGGCAACGGATCCTTTTCCAGAAATAGAATTTTGTCTGTTAGTTATCGGTGTTGTACTATCATGAATGATAATATTAATATGAATTAAAGACCAAGTCTGGTAAAAAAAATAAAAAAATTTTAAAAAGTGGAGTTAACGTCATCGGCTCATTTTCATCCCTCGCTTCCCTCCTCCCTCTCTAGGATTTTCGTTTCTCTTCTAACTCGGCGTCCACACGTGTGTATACACACACACGGCCAGAGGCAAATGCTTTAGCTGGATGCAAAATGCTGCAAATTTAAATAACCAGCCCCAGGGCAGCCATGACAGTTGGAAAAAAGTCTCCTGGATAAACCCTGAGATTCAAGTCCAAAACACATTAACGAAATTATTAAACACACACATGCACAGGGACGCACTTAATAATAAAACAGAATGATGAAACTAAACCTCACTACAATACAGTATACACACACACAAACCGGTTCTCTATAAACAGCCGCCCCTCCCATGTCTCCTGTTTCTCTTTCAGCTCTAGGAAAAAAGAAAACATGACCCATCTCTTTCTCTCTGCTTCTCTATCTCACTTCAATTGCTGCATCAACACACACCAGTCACTCACCACTGCTGATACACACTTCTCCTTTCCTTTTAATCTCTCTCGGTCCTGCTCCAGGTATCAGAAATCATGTGTGTGTGTGTATGTGTGTGTGTGTGTGTGTGTGTGAGTGTTAGAGAGAGAGAGAGGGAGGTTTCTGCGTCTCTCTCCGTTCCCCTGTGCAGCTACAGAGATGCTCGGCTCACCCACCGACAGCCTCCACCATTTTGTAGTCATGTGACTAGGACTGAATAAGTGCCCGAGGCTGCTGGCTAAGGCTGGCTCAGAGGAACGAGTGCAGCTCTGACAGCACAGGGAGTCAGCATGTAGCTAAAGGAGGACAGGTGGAGAGGAAACTAGGGGATTTGTGTACAAAAGGGAGGAGCAGAGAGGACGAGTCTGACTGTGCAGGTGAAAAGAGAAAAAGACATAATAAGGAAGCTAGAAGAAGGAAAGAGTGTGTGTGTGGGGGGGGGGGGTATCACAGCTGATTCTAGGAATAAAAAGCGCACATTTGTGCTGCAACACTGATCTTGACGATCCACATAGGGATTAAAATGGGGGGGAGGGGGGTTGTGCTATATGATACACATTCTGTAAATGTATTTTTTTTTTAGCCTTAAAATTTTTATATATTTATAAAAAAAAATTTATACAATATATTTTATATTGTATTTGCTTGCTTAAATGGAAAATAAAAAAAGAATCATTTAACAACATTCTTTACCATTTTATAAATCTAACCGTTTATTTTTCTGTGTTGCTTCTTTCTGTATTTGTTCATTTAGATTATTTTGTAGAATAAAACCAAAATGTTTGTACATTTTAAAGCTGTTGCTCCATTTTGAAATTGCATGTATGAATTAAAAATTGCAATCTGTATATAACATAAAAATTACCTTTGTGTTTTCTTTTGTTCCTAATGCATTAAAGTTAATAAAATAAAAATAGAATATTTTTATCCCTTTACAGTATGTAGCAAAAATAAATAAATTTCACCAAGCCGGCATTTTTTTTTTTTTTTTTACTTTTGTGAGAATTTCAGAATTTTTCATTGTGGCAAATCAAAATCAGTAAGTTATATATTATACAGTATATGCTTTTTCACCCATCTAGTAAAGTTATAGGCATATTTATTTAACATAAAAATACCTTTTTTCTACAAATATGTGGAGGGTTTTTTTTTTTCTTTTTTGCGGGGTGGGGGGGGGGTGCAGGCGGGGTACTGATACAGGGTTTTCATCTGATTAAGAAATGAAGTTTATAATCTAAGTTTAATAGAACTTTTTACAGTTTTAAAAACTTTTTCATTTTTTTTTATATTTTAGGTTTAATCTAGAAATTTAGAAATGTATATATATATATATTTTTTTTTTAATCTAAACAACTGGACTTCAAATGTATAAACATTTTAAATCTGAAGTTTGCACAGCTGCATGCTGATTATAGAATCACATTAATTCAAAACATTAATACAATGTACACGATATCCTGGATAATTGATTAATAAATGGAATGTGGAATGGTTAGGGGTTCTGTAGTTTACTCAACTGGAGAACCATTATGTAAAAAATGCTGTGTGCAATTTTGGAAAAGATCTTTGGTCATCCTTCTAGGGCAACCCTTAAGGGTTCTATGTAGAATCATACAAGAGTTCTCTCTAGCACCCTTTTAGAAAGCTTGGAAACTTTGACTATTCAAAGACCTCATCATGCAGTGCAAAATGTTTCGAAAGGTTGTTTCACAAATCACACACTACATGCACTTTTGAGACAGCAGTGTCGCACCTGAATACTTGGAGTTTAAAATGAAATGCAATACAACAACAACCCTGTCACACTACCTGTACTATTTCAGTAAACTTTCAGTGAAGTTTATTTCAGTGTCCCTTACAGATGATATCTCAACTAATTAATAACCATCACAGCATTATTCACTGTTCAGCCATACGGAAAGAATCTGTGTGACAGAAAGCTTTTTTAAAACGTGTGTAAAGTTCAGTTCTCACCTTTTGAAATCCAGAATCTTGTCGAAACAATCAGGAAGTAAATGTCCCTTCCTGACCTCTCGCTTATAATCCAAAGGTCATCACCAGGACAACTTGTCGCTTCTCAAAGAAAAGGATCATCAGACTCACCTTAAACACTGCACACTTATTTAAAAAAAAAAAAAAAAAAAAAAAAAGGCTGACCTTGGCTAGATTTACATATTGCTAATATGTCCATTTTTCTAAAAATAACTTATATTTGTACTGTAGTTATATACATACCAAACAATCAACATTTTTACCGTTATTTACCATAATTAATTTCTGTTCAACAATATTTTATTATATTTTATTTTCAATATTTAAAAAATTCTGCCCTTAATTTAAATATGCTGATACAGAATCTTTTTTTCCAGTGTACATGCAAACAAAAAACAAAAATAACAACAACATTAAAACGAAAATATTGAAAAATAAAACAAAATGAAATAATGAAAAATGAGAAAAATAAAAGCAATAGAATTTTAAACCACAAAATTTATCTGTTCCTTCCATTTTTAACCTGAAGCACAAACAGACAGTGTAATAGAAGTATAATTGTATTAAAGTTCAAACATAGTGTACAGTGTAATTGTCATTACCTATCTTCTGTATACTAAAGCTGTGCAAATAAATTTCATTATTAGCTTTTCAGAGATTTTCTGCTCATTCTGCAGCATTTCTGGCGGGTCTGATGGTCAATGGGATTGATGGTGGTAATAAAAAATATTTGGATTAAGCTTCCTTTCTGTAAAATACAGCTGAAATTCTAAACCTGCCTGTATTTTTCTATTAATGGATTTACCATGTGGACTGATCCAGATATAAAACAATGGGCAACACATTCAATAACCTTTATTGTACATTTCGATTAATCATTAACAGTATTAACTGGAGGGTGGAAAAAGATGTGAAGTGTTTAAAGCCACTTTAGCAGCAATAACCTGCACAGAAGCAAATGATTCCTATGGACTTGTTAAGTGTGACATAACATTCCACTTTCTGTTTCAAACTCCAACAAACCCAAACACTCTCTATATAGTTTAGTTTTTGTCTTTACTCTAGGCTAGATTAGCCGATCTGCCTGGTGATACATCTAAGAGGAGAGTCCATGCATTATTGATAACGTTGGTTCATGAAGTTTGGAAGATAGTTAGAACTTTGTCAACCACTGTAGATAATCTATACCAAACTGCTATAACATTGGACATAAATTCATAAATCAGCATTTGGATTGTAAGATTGCCTACATGCCGCCAAAGCTTTAGTGAAGCATAAGGGAAGAACCACTTTGGATGTCCATGCTCCAAGTGAAAAAAAAAAAAAAAAACACCAAAGCCTCCTTCAATCTATAGAATATATGTAGGAAATTTCAACATTTGTGGTTTAAAGCTGCTTTTCTGAACCATACATGTTCCTTTAAACTTTTTGATTTTTGATAACTTTAAATGTAAATTGCAAACTGCTCATAACGCGGCCACAATCCATGATGCTCCCACCACCATGCTTCACAGTTAAGAGATTTTGGTGTTGCTGTGCAGTGCCTGTCTTCTATTCAACTTCTATCTCATCTTCCCATAGGATATCATCACTTAAGCACTGATATCTCATAATTATAAGCTAGCTGCACCCTGATAAACATAAAATTGGGTTTTCTTTTCACTTAGGAGCAGATTAAAATAAATACATGCTAATAGCAGGAATGTCATGGGGCATGGTGTGGTCTCTACTTGCCCATGAATTCAGGAATCATAGCCTAGATAAATACAAGCATGTTATTTAGCGGTGTATCTTTGCGGTCGCCGTAAAGCCCTAGAACGAATTTGTTTGTACTTTGGCTTTCAAAACAGCGTCAACTTCCACCCACCAAAACCACTGACTGTCCCTTTAAAACAGAGCTGTGCTGTGTTTATCTGAGCACACCTTCGAATCCTGGGTCCTTCCTAGACGATCAGGTTGCACTGCAACTTTTCTGGTGCAAAGGTCATCCCTACGGCAGTGCAGGAGCAGAGAAGTGAACAGTAGACCTGAAGCAGAGCTCACGAATGAAACGACAGAGTATGGTTTTATAGACATTGTTACTTGTTATAGTTTGAAACAAGCATCAGACAAAAAAAATGCAGAGACACAAAATATATTACCTATTAAAACCTTTTTCTAGATACTGTACAGTTTCCTTATAAACTAGCACTGCAACAATAATCATATGATCTTAAAATTTCGAGCCATAAACCTTTGACTCTCAAAAGCAAAGCAGCTCTAAACCATGATGCACACACCACCGTGCTTCACATGTAAGATGAGGTTTTGCTATTGGTGCTGTTGCAGTGGGCTTTTTTTTATCTCTTTATATCTTCACAGAGAATTTCATACATGAAATATTGTCATTACTAGGACAAAGCAGATACTGAAACATTTTTATTTTGCGTTACATTATTATTATTTATAAATGTATAATTTAGGTTGAATCTACTTACTGTGAGTTACTGTACATTTACAAATATGCAATATTTACAATTTAATGAGACAGAGTTGGCTTTAAACCTTTAGCAGCATTTCTTGTGACTTCAGAAAAGAAAAGAAAAATAGCCAAGATGTACAGTATATCTGTCTAAAAATCTACATCTATACAACATGATTTCAAATAAATCACATGTTGGATTTGATCAGGCTGGCTTTATTTAAGCCCGAGGTTGCCAGATCTAAATTTCTTTGATCACAGTGGTGGTCTAATACCTCTAATACAGGACAATGTTCAATATTATAACAGTTTATTAAGACATTTTTTTTCAATGGCAAAACAGATAGTTGGGTCAGTTGGTCAACTAATTAGCAAGACAAGTAAGAAGGTAAGTTAAAAGTTTTTTTTTATTAGTTTTGAAAAAAAAAGTAGATTGTCTAAATCAGTGTAGTGGTGATTAAGTCATGGATTTGTCAACAATTGCGATATAACTTAAATACTAACCCACTCTAGCAGCACAAAGGACATGGTTTAGTTGCTTCTAATGATCTTTAAAGAGAATGTTGAGAGTTTCATCAGATGGCCACAACAGGAGCTTAAAATTTCCATTTCAATTTCATAAATTCTTATGGAGTGTGGCACGGTGGCTTAGTGGTTAGCACTGCCACCTTGCACCTCCAGGGTCTGGGTTCGATTCCCTGCCAGGTTCGATTCCTGTCTCTGCGTGCATAGAGTTCTCCTCATGCTCGGTGGGTTTCCTCCTACAGTCCAAAATCATGCAGATTATGCTAATTGGCATTCTCAAATTGCCCGCAGTGTGTGTATGTGTGTGTGCCCTGCGGTGGATTGGCACCCTGTCAAAGGTGTATCCCGTCTCGTGCCCTAAGTCTCCTAGGATAAGCATCAGGCCCCTCGTGACCCTGTATACAGGATAAATCGGTATAGATGATGAGAGAGTGAGTGAGAATTCATATGGGAATTCGAGTTCATTTGGATCAGTAATACAGTACACTGGAACATTTCATAGCTAATGCATAGTCAATTCTTCTCACATAGCCAAGAACCTGAGAATTGGAAAGAACCTTTAGAGTCAACTCTATTGGCTCACAAATGGGTTGCCTTTTTTGCAAAATCATGATTGGTCATTGTATTTCTTCGCCTAACTAGTACAGAAATTGGTTAATTTTACTTCACAATTTAATTAACTTAAGAACATCACGGATTGTACTGTATTTGCAAATGGACATGGATAATCTGTTAATATATTGCAGACAATTGAAAATAATTTGTGACCTCATTGATAGTAAACCTACCCAAATACGGTGCTGCCACCTATTGGACCCATTCTGAAGTACAGCAAATTGGTCCATGTTAAATGACAGAATGTTAATAATGCCATGTGATTGTATTATCAGATTTAATGGTGTGTTTAAGAGTAGATAAATTTAAATATTCTTTATTTGGGAACATCAATTAGGATACACTATGCAGGGTATGTTATCAATGCCACACCTAATCTCTTAGGGATAATAGAAACAGTTACTTTAGGGTTTGAATGTTGAATATATTTTAAAGTGAAGATGTAATTCACCATGTTATGCCTTCATGTGGTCACATACTGTATGGAACATTAATATGCACACAATTGTAAAAACACAACCAAAACCATGCAAAACAAATGACATGGGGAAAACATAAAGCATTTGCACATGTCAAATATTTATAAAACTATTAAATAAATATTTATAATACCAAAATAAAAAAATTTAGCTGTCCTACGTCAAATTGAAATCATCAAAGTTGTTCCTCATTATAGCGTCTTTCACAGCCGAAAAGATTAAACGGATATTTTCTGTGTCTGTGGCACAAGTAAAATGCGAGTACAGGCGCCTGCAAGCATCAGTGTTCAGAGCTTCAAACATTTTGAGGATGAACTTCATGGCTGCATCTGGATCATTCTTGGGACCTGGGTAGACACATAAAATGCACAAAGGTTACTTGACTTATCTGTTATATATGTATATAATGTACTGTAGTTTAAAATAGCCATATGTATACTTTAGAAATATACTCGAGGCACATTTGAAACGAAATAGTTTATTATAGATACTTTATGAAAAAATCAAACTTTTTTATTAGACAGGACCCAAATGCTTATAAATAAACCTCGTTATATAGATAATGGCAGGGTTAATTTGGGTTGCTTCCCAAATCATCATTTCTTTTTTTCTATAAAATGTTGAAAACAAAAAAACATTTTGGTAGCATCCAGGAGCCTGATCTCAACATTAGAAGAGAACGTGGTCAGTTGAGTAAGTCAAGTGAGTAAGAAGAGATAAAGTTATTAATTAGACAAACCTTATAAATAACCATTTTAATCATTTTATGGCCAGTTCCCTTGATTTGACCAGACATGAATTGATTTGAATTTAATTGACTTTATTTGCCTTTCCTTGACTTAACGTGATTTCACTTGTCTTGCCTTGATTTGAATTGATCTGACTTGATCTGTGTTGATTAAACTTGAGCTTCCCTGCCCTGACTTAACTTAACATGACTTGACTTGACTTGGCTTTACTTGATTTTACCATTTTTATGTAAATCCTATCGATGTCCAGATTTTTACTGATTTCACAAAAACAACTAGTGGTAAGATGTGTGAGAGCTAAAGGAAAAGTGTTAAAATTAGATTTAATAGCTTTATTAACCAACATTGTCAGAATGCCAATCAAAAAGAGGCAAGCATTTCCACTGAACGTTCCCTGGGCTTTGTGTTTTTGGGTCTGGAAAGGTCAAACATGTCTTCATTTGTCTAATAGAGGCTTTAAACCCATAAAATGATTGAAGAAAGAAAAGTTTACAGCCACACAGACAAGCTGGAAAATAGAGTGTATATGGGGGGAAGAAATAATTTGTTTTATTTTGCATGAATCATGAAAATCTATATAAGTTCCATTCATTTGAAACTGCAACTTTATTATCCTAGCTATATTAACACCAACACCATGGCTTTACCAACATTACATATCAAAAGCATTAACACTCCTGGCACCACCTACTGTTACTTGTACTACATTACTTAATGTCTCACAATTAAGCTGAAGCCTAGTTTACACTTTCACGTATTTTGCTCCTAATCACTATGAATGAACAAATTATGGGTAGTTTTACAGATACAGTAAGATTGTGGCTTGCCGAGGTGATTTGCGGAACTCGTAATTATTTGTAATTTGCAGCTGTAACATGGGCTACAATTTTTAAATAAGAGCATGAGTGCTAAAAACAATCATGATCAGAGCTATGAGAGTACTGTAGGTTTCCATGGCCTATTTGTGCTAAGTTGTGCACAAATTCTGTAATCATGGTACTAATTGATGCAGTACTGTCCAAAAGTCTTGAGCCATCACACATTTCTTCATATTTTCGCTTCTAACGAAACAGACTTCCTTGTATTTTTATTGTGGTCTCAAGGAATACTGTAGTTCTCCATTCTTCTTGAATTTCTTTTTTTTTTTTTTTTTGTCTATTTTTTTTTTCAAAAGATTTTACATCACATTTTCAGTCTAATCCCTGTACCTGAGCAGTTTCAGAGGAATGTTTTTTCTTTGTTAAGGCACACAGTGACCTTTGAATATCATTCATGTATAAAAAAAAAAAAAAAAAGCACCTAACTTGAGGTATGAACCAGTGAGAAACCGGTGCAGATGATGACAGATGATCAGGTGATTAGTATAACGGTGATGCTGAATGCTGAGTGGGAAATGAGGTTGCTGCTGAGGCTGTTACATAAACAACTGATTCCTGTTGCAGTGATTTTTTTTCCTATTTCTTCCCATTTCTTTGATTTAATCTACTTAATATGCCAAAGAGTTGGAGTTGGAGTGATTCATGAATTTTTGCACAGTACTATACTTGTATATGATGTGATTTCATAAAATTGTCTTTCAAAGACAAAAAAAAATCACATATGTGTAAATCCAAATAGGAAAAATGTCAGTTGCTGTAGATTTTATTATGAACTCCTTAAGAAGTGTAAATCTACACATTAGTCTTTGGTTAGCATGCTCGATCTGGAGCCTTATTCTGTTTTTTTTTTAATCTCTGATGACATATGTTTTGAGAGATTCAAATTGTACTATTGCTAAAATGTTTCAATTTTAAATCTAAAAAGCTCTTTAAGAGTATCTTTTGAATGTACAGACGTATCTGCTGTTGACATGATGCTATGTTATGATGTAACATACTGTATGCTGTGTTCCAGGAATTGTAATTGGCATATAATTTCATTCAGATTTAATAGTAATTCTTCTGAGTCATTCGTCGTACGGTTGCTTCCAGCACTTGAATGAGACGACATTGGAATGCTGTCTGCAATGCAACTTTCAACCAAGACAAAAGACAAACATGAAAGTGTCATCGGGTTCTGTCTGATGATGTAAAGGCCGTCGACAGGTAACGTCTCCCAAACAGCAACACAAACAAAAAAGGATTTACATCGTGGTGGTACATAGTTTATAAAAACCCAATCTTACGTAAAGTAATACGCTTATCCATAGCCATGAAATAATTCAGTTGAGTAATTCTTATGCATTTAAATGTCGGGTTTAGACTTTGTTCTTCTTTCTATCAACAAAGCCTTTTTTTTAATCCTGATTCAAAATTCTTAATAAGCAGAACCACTCTCCAAAATACATTTGAAAAAAATAATAATAAGCTACTTCACTTAATAATGTGCATTCTTTTGAGTACACTTAACAAGATCTACAGTGGGGGTCTCATTCAAAGATATTTGAATGGGGGCGGATTACATAATTTGGTAGATGCCCCCTTATCCAAAGTGACTTACATTTGTGTTTCATTATACATGTGAGCAAATGAGGATTAAGGGCCTTAAGGGTGAGGGTTAGGGGCCTTGCTCAAGGGCCCAACAGTGGCAACATGGTGGTGAAAGGCTTTGAACCTGGGACCTTCCCCTCAGTAAGTCAACACCTTAACCACTGAGCTACCCTGCTAAGTTACCTTAGTCAAAAAACTTGATGGTTTATCTCCTAAGAGTGACACTTAAAAGTACTTTTTTGCCTGCCTATCACAGTGCTGTAGGTGATGGTAGAATATTGTCGTGGCTATCAAATACATTTATCTACATGGGGCGTAAAAGCCAAATCAGGACAACCGAGAATCACGCTTGTTTTGACGTTTTGTTGTTAAAGGAGTTCCATGGAAGCCAACGTTTCAGATGTGGAGCAGACTATCTGATTATTGCTCGGGCAAATTGAGTAAAACATTCCACACTGATGTATGAAGCACTAGTGAAACACTGGGATAAGTGCATTAGTGTAGCAGGGGATTATATACAGTAGAGAAAGAAAATGAGTTTTTACTCTCATAACTGAGTTCTGTTATTCTGCACAACCAAAAGTCCCAGTTTGACTTGAATCCCTTTTATCTATCTATCTATACAAATGTTTTATTGTAAAAGGCTGTAAAAGTCCATAAACATACGATTTAAGAATTCGTTGTTTATTTCTCAACCTCAGCAGCAACCTCATTTCCCCTCTCGTCTCACCAGTGTACTAATCACAGTCCTGATCATCTACCATCATCCATCATCTGCACCTGTTTCTCACTGGTTCATGCTTTAAATTAGATAGATTTTCATGCTTGAATGAAAATGTTCCTCTGAAACTGGTCAGATACATGTACTAGACTGAAAATGTGAGTAAAAAAAACAAGAACTATTCTTTAAGACTTCATTAAAGTCCACATTAAACATACAAGAAAGTCTGGCTCTTTGGAAGCACAATACAGGTATACTGGCTATACTGGCTAAAAAAAAAAAAAATTAATTATTGCCATAAATATTGGTCTTTGGTCCAGTACAAGGTAATAAGTGGTAAAAATTTATGCACACTCATGTACATTTAAACCGACATCAATTGATAATTTCTCATAATTGAGAAGAATAAAAAATAATTTTTTAAGCCTCTCACCTTTGTAGTTAGGATAGTAGTCTGCGAGGTGGGACTTGGAGATTTTCTCTTGAAGGAGATCCGTCTTGTTGAAAAAGATGATCATGGAAGTCCTTTGAAACACTGGGTAATTGATGATGGTCCTAAAGAGTGCTTTACTCTCTTCCATACGATTCTATGAATAGACACATTGCATGGTTTAATACTCTTCACTCAGTGTGAGTGAGCGATCATGAAGCCAGCCTGGAAAAGCGGCCCACCTCATTAGGGTTCTCAAACAGGACCTGGTCATACTCGTTTAGTGCCACCAGGAAAATGATGGAAGTCACATCTTCGAAACAGTGGATCCATTTCCTCCTCTCTGAGCGCTGACCACCTACATCAACCATCCTGTGATAAAATACATGTGCTCAGACAGATCTAATACACCTCAACATATTAAACACATATCCTATTTGGTTTTCTTCAACATCTCACCTGAATACAACAGAGTTAATTGTAAAGGGGTACTCTATGATTCCAGTAGTGCGAACTCGGACACGGAGGATATCCTGCTCAGAGGGCACGTAAAGGGGAGCGGATATTCGTGCCAGATCATCCAGGTAACTAAACATTAAGGTCATGTTTACAAATAAGTACACTTCCAGATCCATATGTGCAACATACAGTATAGGTACATACTATCTATTGGAGAAAAATACAAATTATAGTGAGGTATAGAGACAGTCTTGATGAGCTCAACTCACTATTGGGCTGAATCAGAGAGCTGGTACTCTCTCCTGCGCTCGTAGCACTGCTGCATGCTGGGATCTCGCCACATGCTGCTTATTGCCTGGGCATATTGCTTATCTATGGTGCTCATATTATCTGGATTCACTCTAAGCAGCATTGCAGCATAAGCCTGAAAAGCAGAAACAACCGAAAAATCCCTCATTTTTGTTTAGGTACAAATTCAATCTTATTGCTTTGCAATTTTTTTTAATAACCATAGAAAATAAATACTTGCAAATAGTTTTTATCCACAAACCGACTTCCGAATAGCAGTACCTTAAAATCCTTAAATACCTGAATCCCCCTTTATTGCCTATATTTTTATGTTTTGTGTGTTTTGTGTATGTCTTGTATTTCTTATTTGTGGTCAGGGAGCCAGGGCAAAGTAAGAATTTCATTGTATAGCTTCCACTTTTCCCCAGTTTCTGTGGGAATTTGTGCCCATTCATTCTGTACAGTACAGCATTTATGAGCTCAGGCACTGATGTTGGCTCGCAATCTCCGTTCCAGTTGATCCCATAGGTGCTCGATGGGGTTGAGGTCAAGGCTCTGTGTTAGGGCCAGTCAAGTTCTTCCACATCAAACTCATCAAAACATGTCTTTATAGTCATTTCTTTGTGCACTGGGACACAGTCATGTTGGAATAAAAAAGGGCCTTCCCCAAACTGTTGCCCAAAAGTTGGAAGCATAGCATTGTCTAAGCTGTCTCAAAATGCTGATGCATTAAGATTGCTCTTCTTAGTGAGAGGAACGCCTGATTCTCGAAAATCAACAAAATGCTTGTCGCCAACTTGCGGAAGAGACGCATGTGGGAACTGAATGCAAAATAACACCACTTGCACATTACAGGAACACGCCTTATTGCCACATCCTCCATACAGTACTGATCTCGCTCCAAGCCATTTCCACATGTTTGGGCCATTAAAGGAGTTCCTTAGTGGCCAGTGTTTCAGACATATCCTTGTTCAGTCCAATCATGGCTCCGGAGTTTTTACTCTCATAACCTTATTATTATGCGCCATCAAAAGTCCCAGTTTGACTTGAACATGTATTAATCATATTGTATTCATCATATTTCCAGGGTTGTTTCCATTGGAAGTATGAGAACCTCTGCAAGAGCCTCTCAGTTTTAGCCTGCATTGTTTTCTCTATCATTTCCTGCTTATTGTCAAAAAAATCTATACAGTATGAACATTTATGAAAGTTATTTTATTCTTTGTAATTAATATTATTGACACTGAAGTAGTCTGGTAATTGTGGGCATGTACAGTACAAGTTCATGTGCTTACCTTATTTTTGTCATCTGTAAACGGAATCTTGAGTGTTTCCATGGCTTCAATCATGGCTTGCACTGCGACAAATATATTCTGGGAGATAGACCTGATAAAAGTCTTCCTGTCATCCTCTGTGTAACCTTTCCCATGGATGATCCTCATCTGCTTGATGAAGGTGCTTTTTCCACTCTCGCCTGTACCTATAGACAGGTAAGTTAGTTTTAATCGGATTAATTGCATTCTCTTAGACATTTGATCGTGACCCAGGGACAGGTCTGCGTTTGGGCCGAGATTAGATTTTTTTCTTTTTAGATTTGCAGTATAAAATTAAGTAGTAAATTTCAAATGAGACGGAAGGTGGCGTAGTGGTTAGCATGGTGGCCTACCACCTCCAGGGTCAAGGGTTCAATAACCGTTCTAACCGTGCTTGGTGGGTTTTCTCCCACAGTCCAAAGACATATGTATTAGGTTAAATGGCAATTAATTCCCAAATTGCCCATCATGTGTGTGTGTGTGTGTCCTGCAATGTATTGGCACCCTGACCAGGGTGTACCTGCCCCATGGCCCAAGTCTCCTGGTATAGGAAGCCTCAATTGACCCTGTCCACAGGATAAGCAGTATAAAAATGTTTGAATGAATAATTCCAAATTAATCACATTTTAGCTTAATAAATACCTTCATTCAAAAAAAATTGACACAAATATCTTTTGCTGGAAGTATATGTAAAAAAAAAAAAAAAATATATATATATATATATATATATATATATATAAGTATTATAATAATAAAATATAAGTAAAACAAATGTATGATTTTTAGGTATTATGTCTAATTTAAAATAAGCTTTAGGCTTAAGAAATAGAATTATTTATTTTCTATCCTAAATTAATCACTAGCTAGTTTTTTTTTTAATTGCTTAACATAAGATAGTAAAAAAAAATTGTCTAAATCTTAATCATAATCTTTTCTAAAAGTATGAAAGTGAAAGAAAGATGTCTGTGTCATATCACACACTACTGCCAAGGCACCAAAGAGTGTGAGAGAAAACATTAGCTACAGCTAACTAACCACAACTTTACTCTTCATTTCTCACATCTTAGCTAGCATGTTTGTTTATCTGCTGCAAACTAGTTTAATGCTAATTGCTGCACCATGCTAACTACAGCATAACAACAGCCTTAATCCTAATCTCTCAAACAGCTACAGTAGCATGATACAACTCCAAACATATGGTACAAACTAGCTGAATGCTAATTGCCTCAGTAAATACAGACTGAAGAATGCAGTAAACTGATTGTAGTGATGGATATCAGGTCTCTTTCTCCAGGTAACACACTCAAATTAAGATTGGTTTGCAATTTCAGCAGATTCTTTAAAGCTGTCTGGTGCTAGAAAGTCCATTTTTGACTTTTATATGATTATTGAGAAAGCTAGTGATGTTTGAGAATGTAAGGAATGGAAAGTTTGATGACAAATTTGTCAAAATGTCCGTCTACCTCAACTAAGCAAATTAGCATTGTTTCTCAAATTGCTAAATTGTGATTGAGCGCTACTTTCCATATTAGAATTATTATTTTTTTATTTTAAAAAAATAATAATCTCATATAGCCTTCAAAACCACTAGTGGCTTCAGCAGTGTGAAATCACTAAATATTTTACAGTTCAACTTGGAAACCAGATGAACATAGATGATTCGGATCTGCCGTGCAACCTAGAGTATGTCATGTTTACTACTTCATATGTACATAAGATATACAGGAGAGTGTGTAAACAATGCCACTCGTACCATGGCTTCTACATGCACAAGCAAAGTCAGGCTTCACATATAAATGGGACTCCCCTGCTTCATGTTGAGCTGGATCACTCCATCACAGCATGGTGTACGGTTTGCACCTTCTGATTTCTTTAAAAGTGTCAAGAAATCCAGATTTCCCATTTGCATTTCTCCGGTAAGCAAGTGCAAGGAATTGCTCAGGTTTTTGTCAAACATTAGTGACATTATTAAACCTTAAAATATTATGTACTTCTGCAAAGGGATATTTAGCTTGTGTGACAAAGGCAGACGTCCCAGCTCTACCATAAGATCTGGCATCCTCCTGCGTATTGATGGCACCCCCATGATGGCCAGAAATGATATTCAATATCCTGGAAATTGACTGATGAGAAAAAGGATAGGTTCACTTACTGTAGCACAAGATTGCATGAGTTGGATTTCAGCTGGAAACTAAGCAGACACATTGTGGAGACCTACAGCTGCTCCTGTCGAGGGGTCGCCACAGCAGACCATCTGATCCTCACACCAACTTGGCACAGGTTTTTACATCTGATACCTTTCATGATGCAACCCTCCCATTTTATCCAGGCTTGGGACTAACACTGCATCCAGTGCCTGGGATTTAGGCATAGGCTGGGAATCGAACCCGGGCTTTCCACATACTGTAGCAAACCACCACTGAGCCAGTGATGCGCATTTTTAATAATTTGTATAAAAAGGAGTATTTGAGGCTTTAAAAATCAGTAACACGAACAGCTTTCGACGAGACCAACCAGAGTGATGTGGCCTTTTCACCCTTCTGGGTCAGACTCAATAGATACAGATGACATAGGTGGAGTGAATTTGAATGTAAAGAATGCCTAAAAGCAGACCTAAACACAATGACCAAATTTTTGTCATATTTGTTCTTCCCGCATCTTCAAGAATGCTGTCAAGCTGAACATCAGAATCTGTTCACCTCTTCCACGTCCCAAACATTAAAATATATGCTTTAAATATATGAAACATTTTAAAGCTTTGTTAGAGTTAATGCACACTCATGAAACCAAGACAAAGACAAGAACATACCTAATAGTAACAGCTTCAGCTGATGCTGCTTTTCTTTATTGGCTGACTGGAGCTGTCTCTCGATATCTTGACTGATTCTGCGAGCTTCTCGTTCATCGCCCGACAAGCAACAATCATTCATCATGCCAACCAAAGACATAGCAAGTTCCAGAAGAGGTCCAGGAGGAAAGCTTCATTAAATGAACCAAACCACAGTCTGATTGAGCACGAGATCTCTCACAAGCAATTATGAATAAGGTATCTGCCGCGCAGGTTCTACCACAATGAGAAACCTCCCTCCTCAGGATGTGCATGGGGTGCGCAAGAAGACAACACCTACCCGACAGGAATACATATCATTCTTCCTCATTCCTTTCTCACGCCTATTTTGTTCCCTCTCCTTAACCCGCGCAGTTAATGAATAATTACACAAGATGTTTTGGCTTATGAACTGGAATAATTTATTCCAAACCATTAAGAAGAATTTAGGCAACTGATCCTAGTCTAGATCCTAGTTATAACTAAGAAACAGAAACATCAAATAAAACATGTACGGTTCATTCGGACGTTCAGGAGATCGAGTTACATTTCTTTTGGTGCTGACGTCCTTCAACTGAACTGTTGAACTGAAAAATTACCAGTCCAGGAGTGAAAAAATAAAAATAAAAAAATACACCTCATTGTTATCTAAAGTGCTTCCCAGAAGGTCGCTGAATATGAAAGGAATGCGCCGTATGATCAATGGTTTGACTCGCTATTCAAGTTCAACTGCTCCTGCTTTCTTGATTGTCAGACGCCCCAGGAGTTCGTTGGTTTCCGATTTCTTCAGCTTGTGAGCGGAGGATGACATCTGCTCTACGATTCAGATGGCTGATTGTGAGCACTGATGAGATTTTAGAAATGACTGATTCATTTGCTATGTGAAATAAACAAACATGAAGAACATACAGTACTGGGCAAAAGCACTGACGCAGTCCTCATGTCTTCATATTAAATGAAGCAGATCCATTTTTTTTAGTGAGAACAGAAGTTTTACTGAGAGTGTCTAAACATTAAATATAATAATTGGTTGTCGGTGTAAGTACCTTAGCAGCAACCTCATTTCCTCTCCCATCTGTTCCAATCACTAAGCAATCAAGCATCGCCAGTGTACTAATCCCTGGCCTGAAGATCTGCACCTGTTTCTCACTGGTTCATGCTTTAACGTAGATGTTTTTTGAGGCTTGAATGATTCAGAGGTCACTGTGTGGCTTAACAAAGAAGAAACATTCCTCTGAAACTGCTCAAATTGAGCGACTGGACTGAAAATACGAACACTTCAGGAAGCCTGGAGAACTATTCCTCAAGACTACATAAAAAAAATATGAAGAAATGAAGGGTGGCTCAAGACTGTATACAGTTTATCCTTGGAGCCTATAGGCATGGCACGGCCTGGATGAAGTGCAGCGACTTAGGGTGCAATCATGCACTATGGACAAATTGGGAACACACCAAGCACAAGGAGAAACTCCAGACCAGAGGTGAGATTCAAACCCCCAACCCGGGACAAGGTGCGAGCCAATCGAAGCCCCCCATCATCAGCCACAAACATGCAGATCTATTAAACACAATCACTGCTATGGTTTGCATGCTAAAACACTGAGACTTATCATCTAATCTAACTTTACATTCTCAACTAAATCACTGTAAATCTTCTTTTCATTTTGTCAAGCTGCTTTGAGACAATGACCATTGTTAAAAGCGCTATATAAATAAAATTTTATTTCATTTAATAAATCAATAAACCGGTAATTTGACATAAAAGTGAAACCTTTGCTCGAGTAACAAACAAGTGAAGTTTAATTTGAGTCATTTTAGGAATTATTTCAACACTTAGAGAATTAACACCAACCACGCGTGGGGACAAGGACTTCAATATGTTTCCGATGGCAAACATCACAAATTGATTTTTTTTTTCCCGCCATTTATTATAATCTTATAATTTTCATAATTTTTTTTACATCAGCAGCCCTTTATCAAGGAAAGCTTGGAAGGAAAACATTTAGAGTAAAAGGAACTTTAATGGAGAAATGATAATAGCATGAAGTCAAAAAAGACTGATTTGTCCTAAGGTGCATTTGTATTGGAGGAACATGATGTACATTTCCACCATCATTCATTACACTGGATTTGCTTTACACACTGCCATCCTGATTTTATCCTGATGAATGTGTGAAAGTAGTGTTAAAAGAACCCGACGTTCCCAAAGTGATGTTTGATTTTAAAGAAACATTTCAGGGCACCAAAGATACCACATGAAGCAAGATTTGACACTTAATTGGCTGAAATACTGATGACTTTAAGGTTATGGAGTGAACATTAATGCTGTGGAGCTTGGCAACTTTACATGATCTGGAAAACAGTACAAAACAGAGTGTGTTTAAATAAAAAAAGAGAGAGAGAGAGAGAGAGAGAGAGAGAGCGAGTCAGACACACATATGGAGGGACGGCTAATGTTAGTGGAGCGTATATTCCTTTGGCAATATATAAGACGTACTGTATATTTAAAAGCAAAACGTGGCACTCGTAACTTACTACCACTCAACCGTTCACTGTTCCATCATCGTAAAGTCAAACGGCGTCTTCCAGAGAAAACCCCGCCCCTCGCAGAACCGGATCCGAAGTCTCTTCAGACTCTGATCAGAAAATGGTCACCGTTTTGAAGTAATTAAATACAATAGGAAAAAAGTGATTTTAATTACTTTCTAGCATCCCCTCGATCCTCAGATGATCATCTCGACAAAAACAATCATCTACTGTAAATCAGTAAATAATCAAGTGTGTGTACATTCGGAATGAAACCACGAAACTCCTCGGTGGCTCCTCTGAACGTGTGGCGCGACGATCGTAAAAATGTTCATTAGCATCATTTCTCTTTAAAATGGAATAACAATATTCAACATGGACCCTTTGAACAAGCTCCAGTGCAAATAAATTACGCAGTAGTGAGCAGTCTGTATTCACTCACACTATCGTCTGGAGACAAAATGGTAAATCTGTCTCCAATTTGCCTCTGAAGAGGGGAAAGAAATTAAGAAGAAAAATCAATGTCGCCCTGGATGGCTTCTGTGTGTCATTTTAAAATGAAGCTTAAGCTGTGCTTTGTTCGTCTCTTTAGACCAGGTTGTACTCCTTCAGGTTGAGCTGCAGGATGGTGTCCTTGACGGCGGCGAAGACGAAGCGGATGTTTTCTGTGTCAGTCGCGCACGTAAAGTGAGAATAGATGATTTTGTCGCTGTCTGGATTCAGGTCGACAAACATCTTCAGGATGAACTCCCTCCCCGCCTGAGCGTCTCTCTGGGGGCCTGACAGTGAGAACGAGAAATGAGAGCAATTTGGGACATGAAATGAAATGAGGTAAAACAATACATCTCAAACTATAAAACAACTTTATATACAGTGTATCTCAAACATTATAATATCATGGAGAAGGTTTTTTTCCCCATAATTTTATTTAAAAATTCATCAAATGTAAAGTCAAATATTTCAAGCCTTTGTAGCTTAAATTTCAATGATTATGGCTTACAAAAATCCAGTCTCTCAAAATATGAGAAAATTTCCTGAGATCAATCAAAAAAGGATTGCATATGAAGAAATGTACAACTTCTTGTTAACTTCTTGGATGTTAATTTATGCACTAAATAATTAAATTCGATTCAATTTAAATCATATAGTACTTTGATCAGCGGTCATTGTTGTAAATCAGAATCAAAATAAAACCATACTGGATCAGGGCTCCTATAGTATTAAGTACATCATCAACGCAGCATGGCACGGAGGTGATCGGTCTGCGCCGTAGCGGAGGCGTTATAGGAGACCAGGTTGCTTTGATAGCAGCCTTCACCTCGTCCATATTGTTCAAATCGGGTGTTTTTCATCTTCTTCTTGTCAAGATACTCTATGGTGTTCAGGTCATGCGAGTTGGCTATTCAATCAAGCACAGTAATATGATGGTCAGCAAACCAATTAGTGGCAGTTTTGGCACAGTGGGAAGGTTTTATGCTATAGCCTGCTAAAATGAAATCAACATCTCCTTAAGGCTCGTCAGTGCTCTAAAAGCTCCTGGTTTAGCTAGATAGCTATGTATAAGCTATGCATGCGCAATGCATTTCAAATAACTTGGATTTCTGTGCCTCTCCACTCTTCCTCCAGACTCTGAGACGTTAATTATCAAACGAAATGCAAAATCTACTTTCATCTAAATGCAATGCTCCAGTTATTTTCTCTCTTCAGCCCAGTTAAGACACTTCCGAGGTTGTCTCTGATTCAGGACTTGACTTGATACTAGTCATGTAACAGTTGTAGCCCATTTCCTGAAGGTGTCCGTGTGTGGTGGCTCTTCGTGCACTTGCTCCAGCCACACTCCACTCCTTGTGACGCTCTCCCAAGTTCTTGAATCGGCTTCGTTGACAATCTTCTTAAGGCTGGGGGAAGCCCTGTTGCTTGTGCACCTTCTCCTACCACACTTTTTCCTTCCAGTCAACTTTCCATGAATATGCTTCGATACAGCACTCAGAGAAGAGCCAGCACGATGACCTTCTGTGGCTTACACTACCTATGGAGGGGGTCTATGATCAACTTCTGGACAACTCTCAAATCCGCAGTTTTCCCCATTATTGAGTTTGTCTGTTCTGAACTAAATGAAAGATACTGTTTTATTATTATTATTATTATTATTATTATTATTAATAAACTACATACCACAATCCTCTAAATCACAATGGAAAAATGCTTGAAATCTTTTACTATATGTGTAATGAATATAAAATAAAAGTTCCACTTTTCTTAATATATTTATGCCACGTGGCACACTCGATCCTGTACATGATTAGGGCGAGTGTATTTGGTGCAGATTATTTTATTTCTGTGCAACAATACACTCACCAACCAACACCTGTACACCTGCTCAGGCATGCAATAATCTGATTAGAGCCAATCATGCATCAAGGACACAATGCATAAAATCATGCAACATTGGCCAAGAGCAGGAGTTAATGTTCACAACTCAAAGAAAATTGTTATTTCAGTTGCTACTTTTAAACGGACTACGTTTCTTTAATTCGATTAAAATAATTCTGATCAGAGCTTCCAGCTCAACTGTCTATACGGACGCTGATGTGATAAGTTGTGTTTCTACATTCTGCTTCTTTGGCATGCTTAAGCTGGTTCTGCCCGCTGTGAGGTATTTAATCTACCTAAAGAGGGGTTTTGAAAACTTTAAGGCCTAGAAACCATTGTTGATGCGAAATCATTGTTAGAAATCACTTAATGGGGACCTATTATGCGGAATTGACTCTGGTTATCTTTATTAAACATTTAGATGGGTCTGCAGTATGCATGGACCAAATATATTTTAATATATATAATGGCATTTTACATTCTCTATTGTGACATAAAAGAGAAGCCCCTCCCCCGGCCTGTTGCTCAGCTCCCAGAAACGGCACATTTGGAGGAGAAGTGAAACAACAAGAAGTTTAAAGTAGAAAAAAAATACATTATCTGATGGGCATCATATCACATATATATAAGACCTTTTAAAAAAACACTCACCATCATACTCAGGAAAGTAATCTACTAGATGTGAAAACATGATTTTCTCCTCCAGCAGGTCCTTCTTATTCAAAAACAAAATGACTGAGGAATTCTGGAACCAGGGATAAGTTATGATCGTCCTAAATAGTGCTTTGCTTTCCTCCATTCGATTCTAAAGGAAGAGGGGGAAAATGACACGTCAGGACCGTTAGCAGTGGATTAATTTACTCCCCAATAACTTTTATACATAACTGTTAACCTTTAAAACAGTACAGGTCTATAAATAAATACATTAATGAATTCAAAAATAGATAGATAAATAAGAGCATTAATTGTGACCATTAATTTGTACTTAGTAATAATATTTGTTAGCCAATTTAAAAAAAAGAAAATGTATTAGTATAAAGTGCCCAGACACCCTGGAGCTCCGAGATGGCAACGTTACCTCCTGCGCCACATTACAGAGATTTTGGTATCCTCATTATACAAACCTCATTATCGGATTCAACCAGGACTTGGTCGTATTCGCTCAGAGCAACCAGGAACATGATGGAGGTGACGTTTTCGAAGCAGTGGATCCACTTGCGTCTCTCCGACCGCTGGCCGCCCACGTCCACCATTCTGGTCCGGACGAGAGTAATGAGTTACTGAGCACGAGTAGGAAAACAAGGCATTTCAACAATAGACTAAAAAATTCACGTGTACCTGAATATGACGCTCTGCAGGTCAAAAGGGTACTCGATGATGCCCGTGGTAGGCACTCTGACCCTCAGCACATCCTGCTGCGTGGGCACGAATGACGAGTCAGCGATCCGATCCAATGAATTCAGGTAGCTGCAAGGTACAGAGAGATTTCACTCCCTAATGAACAGCATGGTTGTGAAAGTGGAACTCTGAGTGGAGCGGTGAAGTGCTCCGCACTGGAAAGAAATGGAAAGCTCAAGTTTTTCCTCTGACCTACGCTGACTACAGTTTACCCGCCAAATTGTTCATCACTTTCTCTTTCTAACCTCAAATTACACCGGCTTGAAATGGAAACTCATTCAGACGAAACAGGAAGCTTTAGCAAAAGAACTCTCGCGCTGTTACGGATTTACAGAAGTAAGAAATCCGAGTTCTCGGATTTTTACATCAAGCCTTCAGAGGCATCATTGTTTGAAAGGGAGATTATCATTTCTCTGATTGGGCCTCTTTTTTTTTTTTTACATTTTTACTTGTTAAAGCAAATTCAGTGAATTTCCTAACTGATGTAGTGATATACACTTACTGGCCACTTCATTATGTACACATGTTCAACTATGTTAACACATCTATCTATCTATCTATCTATCTATCTATCTATCTATCTATCTATCTATGCATTTAGGCGTGTAGACATGGACAAAATCTGCTGCAGCTCAAACCGAGCATCAGAATGGGAAAAACAGGTGATTTAACGTGGCATGTTTGTTGGTAGCAGGCGTGTTGGTCTGAGTGTCCCCGAAACTACTGATCTACTGGGATTTTCACACACAACTATCTCTAGGGTTTATAGAGAATGGTCTGAAAAAGAAAAAATATCCAGTGAGGGTCTTGCCAGAGGTCAGAGGAGAACGACCAAACTGGTTCGAGCTAAATGAAAGGCAACGGTAACTCAAATAACATCTCATTACAGCCAGAGGTATGCTGAAAAGCATCTTTGAACACACCACACGTCGAACCGAGAACCAGATGTGCTACAGCAGCAGCAGACCACACAGGGTGCCACTCTCGTCAGCTAAGGACAGGAAACTGAGGCTACAATTCATATGGGCTCACCATCTCGCCATCCCTTTATGATCACCGTATAACACATCATGTCACAACGCTAAAATCATCTGAAACTGGTTTCTTGAACATGACAATTAGTTCACTATACTCAATCTATTCTCAATCAAAAAGGGCACCGTTGGGATGTAGTGGAACGGGAGAGTCGCATCGCGGATGTTATGATGCTGTTAAGGCAAAATGGGTCCAACCCAGTACTAGCAAGGTGTGCTTAATGAACACAGCACAACATGGATTACACACTGAAGTTCCTTAATTTAAACATGATTAAATACTAAATCTTGACCTTTTAGTCTAAATTCCTTAAGAAGTCAACGAAAACTACTTTCACACAGGAAACACCTTTGTGTCCATTTTCTAAATCCACTGATTCCATTTTAAAAAGCGGTAACATGCTTAAAGATGGCCAACTCGATGATGATGATGGATTTCTTGATCACAGACCAAATGAGGCAGGATCAAGTGAATCATCATAGGTGTTTTAGATCTGTACTCACTATTTGGTCGAGTCCGAGAGCTGGTATTCTCTCCTCCGGTCGTAGCACTCCTGCATTCCCGGGTCTTTCCATAAACTCTTAATGGCATCTACGTAGGGATTCACAAACGCTGTGACCTTCTCTACGTCCACTTCCCGGACAACATTTGCATTGCCCTATAAATGAATAAACAAATAAATAAATAAAAAAGACCAACTATATATACGAAAATATTATTGGAGACCTGATTACCTAATCAGGTCGTGATATTGAAGGCTTGAGGAAGTTTTTCATTTTTAACTGAGGACATGACCTATTATTGTGCTGCTGCAGATAATGTTCTATAATCTGTTATTGGAAAAGTAATAGGCTTGCCTTTAGATCTAGCCCAAAAATAGAAAAGAGCGCCAGGACGTTTCTTTAAGGCTTTGAATTCGTATAATTAATTTTACGGCCTGGAGGGATAATCTCATTAGGGCTGTACTGTGTGATTAACCAAAGTCACTGTCTCTCGTCTTATTTGTCTCATGACTTGCCCTAGTTCACAACAAAGATGCGTCTCTGGGGAAATCTGACCATCGATGAGATCTGATTATCAAATTTATGAAGATTTGCATCAGTGTGTCAGACTCGTTTTTTGTACCTTAGTTAAGCGTCAATGGGGCCAGGCTAAAGAAATCAGATTCTGTAGATCAGCATCCTTGCAAATCTTCATACGATGTTTCAATCATTTTAAAGGTGCAAATAAAAATATGTTGTAATAGGAGGAGTGTCCGACTTTCATTCCTGGGAAAGCTCTAGTTCTATTGGTTCTTCTGGACCTGGTGACCTGGTTGCATTAGTGGCACTTTTGTCAATAACTGAGTTTACTGCCGAGTTTATTTTTCTCCCTAGAGGAATACAAACTCGTCAGCTCCATTACAATCCACACAATCATTATTATTCAAAACACTATTCCTAGATTTATTCATTTGGCCAAATTTAACCCGGGAGTGTGTTTGCCACCATTATGGTTTCGACTCATTTATTGTCTAGTGTGTATTGTCATGCAACAAGGGCACGTCATCAAAAACAACATTTCTTGTCTTTTTTTTTGTTTGTTTGTTTGTTTTTAAAGACCTCAGAGTGAAAAGGCAGAACATTTCCAGCGCCCACACCCACATCATAACTCAAGGCCAGACGAAGCCGGACGACTTTACCTTGTTGTTTTCGTATTTGTAGGGAATCTGCAGCGTGTCCATGGCTCGGATCATGGATTGAACAGACGTGAATATGTTCTGGTAGACCAGCTTGGTGAATCCTTTCTTGTCTTCCTCAGTGTAGCCAGAACCGTGAATGATTCTCATCTGCTTGATGAAGGTGCTCTTGCCGCTCTCGCCCGTTCCTACAGCAAGCAAAGTTTTAAGGGATTTAACAGATGCAGGAAGCATAGCATTGCACGATTAAAACACACACACACAGACACACGTACAGCAAGATCTTCTTAAGAGGAAGAATAAAATAGGTGATCGTAAAAGAAACGACATCTAAATCGTGAGGAGTTCTGACATCTTCTCATGCCAACTGGTCCAACTGCTGAGCACATGCAGGCTTTAGTAGGCCTGTATGTGCATACAGTATGTGTATGTTTGTATTTTTAATGAAACCACATAGTTATATATCTATAGGTTTGCCGTTGTGTGCATTACTTTAAATAAATATTTGCACACTTGCCATGCAGAACAATGCAAAGAAAACCCAAGCATGTTCTAAAAACTGTAAATATAATACAGTGTAATAAAATATTGTAGAGGCGGCATGGTGACTTAGTGGTTAGCACTGTCGCCTTGCACCTCCAGGGCGCAAGTTCGATTCCTGTCTTGGGTCCATGAGCATGGAGCTGCCATGAGCATATTCTTCCCGTGCTAAGTGGGTTTTCCTTTAGACACTCCTGTTTCCTCCCACAAAGACATGCAGATAAGGGTAATTGGTATTCCTAAATTTCCAGCAGTGTGTGAATAAGTGTGTGAATGTGTGTGTGTTTGTCCTGTGATGGATTGGCACCGTGCCCAGGGTGTACCCTGCCTCGTGCCCCAAGTCTCCTGGGATAGGCTCTAGGACCCTGCAACCCTGTATACAGGATACCATTAAAGTGGTAACGCTTATAGCGGTAAAGCGGTATAGACAATACGATGATACAATACTATACAGACTATACTACAATATAACATACTAGACTACACTATAATGTACTATACTACAATACAATATAATGTACTATACTATACTACGATATAATATACTATACTACATTACAAAGTCCATCACCCCCAAGTGCTCAGATACATTTGTGCGTCGAGCTGCCAACCCGACCCTGTAAATAACTGCCACAGAAATGGCGGATGTATATCCGTTGCCCGATGTGCCAGGGTGGTACGTAGACAGAATCATACATCCATATAATACAATATACTGTACAATACAACACTACAATATACTATGTTACAATATACTATACAATACTTTTCTGTACTACACAACAATATACTCAACTATACACACTACAATATATTATTCTATACTACACTACAACACAATGTACTGCACTACACTACAATATACTAAACTATACACACTACAATATACTATATACACTACAATAAATTTATACACTACAATAAAATATACTATACGGTTCTTTACACTACAATATAATATACTACAATACAATGTAATATACTGTAGTACATTACACTATACTACACTACAACACAGTACACTATACTACACTACAATATACTAAACTATACACACTACAATAAACTATATACATTACAATAAAATTTACTACAGTACAGACCAAAGGTCTGGACACACCTTCTCATTCAAAGAGGTTGAATTTGTATTATGGCAAGAAAAAAGCAGCTAAGTAAAGAAAAATGAGTGGCATCATTACTTTAAGAAATGAAGGTCAGTCAGTCGGAAAAATTGGGAAAACTTTGAAAGTGTCCCCAAGTGCCGTCACAAAAAGCATCAAGCGCTACACAGAAACTGGCTCACATGCGGACCGGCCCAGGAAAGGAAGACCGAAAGTCGCCTCTGCTGCGGAGGATAAGTTCATCCGAGTCACCAGCCTCAGAAATCGCAGGTTAACAGCAGCTCAGATCAGAGAGCAGGTCAATGGCACACAGAGTTCTAGCAGCAGACACGTCTCTAGAACAACTGTTAAGAGGAGACTGTGTGAATCAGGCCTTCATGGTAGAAGATCTGCTAGGAAACCACTGCTAAGGACAGGCGACAAGCAGAAGAGACGCGTTTGGGCTAAAGAACACAAGAAAGAAAACTCTTTGAATGAGAAGGTGTGTCCAAACTTTTGGTCTGTACTGTATACTACGCTACAATAAAATACGATACTAAAATATACTGTACTACAATACAATGTAATATACTATAGTACAGTATACTTGACTACACTACAACACAATATACTATACAATACTTTTCTGTACTACACTACAATATACTATTCTATTCTACACTACAACACAATATACTATACTTTTTTGTACTATACTACACTCTATCTATACTACACCACTATATTATTCTACAGTATACTATAATTTTCCATACTACACTTCGATATACTAAACTATACACACTACAATATTCTACACTTTCCCTGCTGTCGGACGAATAAAGGTACATCTTACTTTTCTGTACTACACTACAATAAACTATACTTATACTACAGTATACTATACTACAATACAATGTAATATACTGTACTAGAATATACTATCCTACACTATCATATCATATATGGTTTGTTCTGTATCTGTAGCCATGGAACATTCCTGTCCAAAAAAAATTTATTTATTTCTTGTTTTTTTTTTATGCTTCACACATTTGATCTTCTGTCTTAACGCACAAGCTGAGCAGGTAAAGTAGTGAAGCGTTTTTGATTTCGCCTGCTTTAAAAGCCGCACACACACACACACACACACGAGCTTTGCATAACAAACCGCAACCAGTTAGAAGAGCGCTTAGACGTGATTTCTTCACGTCATGTCGGCGTTCCCCGGGTTCTCGTACCCAGCAGCAGGAGCTTGAGCTCGCGCCGGGAGTCCTTCTTGTCCCGCCGCAGCGTCCTCTCGATCTCGTCGTTGATCCGCTTCGCCTCCTTCGCCTCCTCACTGAGGCAACACGCCATTATGGAGTCCAGAGTCATGCCTCTCTCCGAAACGAAACGGCCGGGCTGTGTGGTTCCTGTTTGGCTCGCTTTGATTCGGTGTGCTTGCTTTGGACTTTCTCAAGCTATTCCATCAAACACAGGACCAGAAATTATTTAAAATTGTTTTTTTTTTAAATACACCGGAAATCTGCTTTGTTCACCTTTAAGCGCACGTTGAGGCGACGACCAACGAGAAGTAGCAGTAGTACTTGTAGTAAAGGCTAGTTTTCCTGTAGTTTGTCAGTTCAGAGTGGAGAACTGGAGAGGAGGAGGATGAGAAGGAGGGGGGGGGTCATGAAACGTCGACGCAATTTCATAAACACACAGAAAGATCGGAACGATTTTGTCTCCGTTATTATTATTATTATTATTATTATTGATCACCGCTTTGAAGACCCGAGATCAAACGCGGCCCCTGCCGAGGCGGCAACACTGCGCACGTGCATATATAAATATATACACGCACACGCACACGTATATCTTTACACGTTACAAGCAACAGATCCTTTCATCTCCGTCGACTCCGTCCAGAAGCTCATTTGATGTAAGAATTTAAATGTTGCAACGGAACAATTTCAATGCAACAATGTAACACTTGAAAGTGCTGTAATCCTCCCCAGGCGTGAACAAATCGTTTCTATAACCCGAATGCACTGAAATCCTTCTTTCACTCTCTCTGTCTGTCCGGGCGTGGTAAAAAAGCTGAATATGGCGGAGTTTCACTATTCACAATTCCCTTCCGACCACCAAACTGGAACAGTTCTGTTACAGGAAAAACATCTCCAGGCTCGTACATGAGTCACGTTAGAGGAACAAAAACCCGACTGACGATAACTTCAGACAAACCCATTCTCCCTGAATTAATCCATTAAAATATTCGGTGCATCCACAATCCGGTAAATTCCAGTCGAAGTGCATTTGCTTTCGGCTCTTCCATATGTAATTGCATTACAGGCTGCATGATCCTCTCTCTCTCTCTCTCCCTCCCTCTCTCACTGCCTACCATGTGACCATCTCTCTCTCTCTCTCTCTCTTTCTCTTTCACAGAGAGGAAGCAGATCCACACCAACACTACACAGCAAAAGCCCTCGGAACAAACCCTTTCCTACTCTTCACTTCATCATTTTACAGTTTTTTTATCTTTATACCCCTTTTAACACCTCAACTTGTGTTAATCTTGGATGTGTTTCTATCAACTACAAATCAGAACAAGCTCCTCACAGACCTGTTTTTTTCCCCTCCTTTTATTTCTTTCCTTTCAGATATTATTGCTTCATCATTTCTTATATCTATCATTCACAAATATCTATTATCTGTCTAATTATAATGTATTTATTCCTCCTGTCACTCAGTGCTGCCATCCTAAGACTAAACCTGAACATTATTACAGTATTATGATAAAAAAAAAAAAACATATGTTTTTTTGTTTTTTGTTTTTTTTTGGTCCCTCCATGTCTCTGGAGGTAGATCCGTCATTTCTATGCCAGTTACGTAATGGGTTGGGTTTGCAGTTCGACGGCCAATTGTCATTCACACAATTTGGGAACGCCCGCATGTCTTTCGACTGTGGGAGGAAACCGGAGTACCAAGAGGAAACCGACCAAGCACGGGAAGAACATGCAAACTCCATACACACAGGCAAGAGGCGGGAACCCCGATACTCGAGGTGCAAGGCAGCTGTGCTAACCATTGAGCCACGGTGCTGTAGTCAAAAGGTTGTATAGACCTCTACTGATCAGATGTAACATTAAAACTATTGACAGGTGATGTCAGTAATATCGATTATCTATTTACAGTCACAGCTCTTTACATAAAGTGTGTGAGCAGGGTGTCCCAAAAATGTACATCATTTGAAATATGAATATCTGAGTAACTACACGTCCTAGGCAAACAAAATTAAAATAGGCTTAATGTCGGAAAATAATTGATAATTTATTTAGCAAAATTCCAACAAAATATTTTAAACAGATGTAGTTTTTATAAGCGATTTCACAAAGCTTCACAAATGTTCAATATGCGCAACGACTGTGATATGACACACATCAAGTCGGTAGTCCAGCTCCTGCCAAACACGCTTTAGCGTATCTTGTGTAACATTCTCCAGAGAGCCTCAATGATTCTCTGCTTGAGTTCCTCTAGGTTTGTAGGAAGAGTGGGATAAAGACCAGTCCCTTTCACATAGCCACATAGAGAAAAATCACATGGTGTCAGGTCAGGTGAACGTGGTGGCAATTTCAACAGCACACTATCATTATAACAGACGAAGAAAGTAAAACATTTTTAAAAAGTTATAAAAAGTAAAACATTGAACTTGAACAAGTTTTTTTTTTCTTTAATTTGAGATCATTTGAGTAAAAATTGGCTGTGTTGTAAGACTACGAAATGATGTCATTTTTTTTTTTTTTGAGACACCTTGTATATTAAGCAGCAACTTAACAGGCAGTTTTTAAAGCTGATGTGTTGGAAGCATGAAAAAATGGGCGCGTTTTAGGATCTGACTGAGAAATTACGATCGCTAGATGACTGGGTCAGAGCTTCTCAAAAACACCAGCTCTTGTGAGGTGTTCCTGGTATGCAGTACTGACCAAAAGTGAATCAATGACATAGTCATGACCACCCAGGGATCATTAATATGCATGAGGAACAAATCCTACCCCGTTTGGTCTGATTAACACAGAAGAAAGTTTGCACAGAAAGTTAAAGCTGGAATTATATGATCGAAGTGTCATGGCAGATAGGTGTATATACTACTGTAGGTTTCTTTCTCAAACTGCTGTCACAAAATTGAAATGATGTCATTGTATAGAATGCTTTTGTCTGCTAACAAACGCCGTAACGCTGCAGCTTCCCTTCCCTGGAACAAAGAGGCCCAAACCTGTTTGAGGATGACATTTTTGTTGTGGACAAAATGAGTTCCATGAAGACTTACCTTGCCAAAAGTGTAGTATAAGAACTCGAATGTCCTACTCAGAGCCCTGACCTCAACCCCACAGAACTGGAACTCCAGCCCTTTTTGACGTCCCAACATCATCGTCTGACCTCAATGATGCTCTTGTAGCTGAATGAAGCGAAATTCCCAGAGCCACGTTCCAAACTCTAGTGGAAAGTCTTACCGGAAGAGTGAAGGTCATTATAACTGCAAGATTTGATGACAAAAGAGATATAGATAGATAGATAGATAGATAGATAGATAGATAGATAGATAGATAGATAGATAGATAGATAGATAGATATGGAGTTATGCAGTTATAGAACTGCTTTATCAGTATTATCTATTTGACGAACATTTAAAGGTGGAAAAATTGTACGTAGGAGCCTACAAGAGATTATTACCATATATGGAAACTTTAAAAAACACATTTTATAAAAAATAAGATTTTACAGTAAATTATTATTTACATATATTTATTTATCTTCTCAAGGGATTTAGTTTATATATATATATATATATATGAGGTGCATTCAAAGCAAACCCGAGAGTTCTGGTGAATGTCTCATGAATGATGTCGTAACATCGATTGGCCTTTACAGAAGACTTCAAGCACAATACAGGGATGAGACTCTTAGCCGCAGTAAAACATTTGAATGGTGCAAACGTTTAAAAGAAGTCGTTCCCTTGAACATTCAGCGAGGGGAACGCTTGTTCGTTGAAAATCGATGCATAACTTATCGCCAACTTGCAGAAGAGACGCATCTGTCTGTAGGAACTGTACATACAATCATTCACCAACACCACTTGCACATTGCAGGAACTCAGCTGGGCGTTATTGCCACATCCCCCGTACAGTCCAGATCTCACTCCAAGCCATTTCCACACGTTTGGGCCGTTAAAGGGGTTCCTGGGAGGCCAGCGTTTTAGGCAGGAAGCAGGCGGTTTGATGATGGTTCCGGCGTACTGAGAAAAGTTTTCTCAGAGCTCTAGTGAAACTCGAGGATAAGTGCATTAGTGTAGCAGGAGATTATATAGAGGAATGAAGGGAGTTTTGTTATTCTGCACAATCAAAAGTCCCTGTTTGACCTGAACATCCCTCATAATTTGCTCTTATATGGGATGTGTCTATCTAGGATTCTAACTATAAGTCAGGGTGAACGTTGCTGCCATCTTAAGGCTGACAGTTAATATAATGCACAATACAATCTATGTGAGATTTGAACGTTTGCGTCATTGTTGTCCAAAGTCTGACTAGTTTAGCTGGCTCACAGAGACGCAATGTCTTCCGTCTTCACAAACTGTGATCACAGTTTGTTATTTGCTAGCATTGACATTGAATGTCAAATGCTAGAATACGCTACATAATAGCTAATGTTTTCTTAGCTGTATGCATTTTGTGTCTGACTTGGACCTACTGTAGTGTATCTTTTACTTGGGACTTATACATGGTTTAAGGTACAGTAGTGGACTGTAATTCATTAACCTCTTATTCGTTAACCTTTAAACTAATACCTTAAACGTGCACTACATGATCCTTTCACGGTTGTATGTACAATCCCAGTGACACCCTGGTAATATTTTTTCAAATCTTTCTCCATCCCATATATATATATATAATTCATTCTGGCCAAAGAAACAAAATTCACTTTGATTTTATCAATATTTTTTTTATAAATTTTCACCAAAAAAAACTTTTGTCACTTCCCTTGACACTCAATGGTACATATCTTTTAATTAGAAAAGTACATATAGTGTACTTTTTTATGTTAATTATATCCACATTATCAGGTGAGAGATACATATACAAAATACAATCTACAAAAAAAAAAAAAAAAATCAGATTTGTGTCTTTGTGGAACATTTTAAGGTCTAATGTACAACCCTGAGGTTAAGTTGAACAGATCTGCCTGGACCTTGAAGCTAGGAGCTCAAACAACTATTGTGACCTTTAACATTATTGAAAGAACTCTGAACAGCTGTTTAGATCTGAAGAACCTCAAGGATGTTTTACTGTTCCGTAAACTGGAGATTATCCACAAGGGGGTGCTCTTAGTCAGCAGCTTGTGTGGTGAAGGGCAGGAAACTAGCAGGAATCCAGACTATGAGGATCTGAAAAATGCAAGAACCCCCTAACACCAACTGTGCCAGGGGAAATCTTTGGGGCCACTGACAGTCGAACAGATGAGGCCAAGTAATTTTATAGCTCTTACTTTTATTAGATGGAATTAAGTTGCTGATTTGTTTTAGTTAATAACTTGACTAAAAGCTTCATTACAGATTTTAGGAATAAAAAAAAAAAGGGTATAAAGGATGTTTCTTTATAGAGTTGGTAAACAATCCCTTCCGGAGCTTAGTTTTTTCCCCCAATTTTGGTTAAGGTTGACTGAACAGTGATTGCATATTAGTATAACGCTACTGCAACCCAGTGATGAAAGCAAAATGCATTACTTACGATGAGTGATTTCAGGATTTCAAGTAAAAATTAGTTCACTACTTAAAAACAATGTAATAAAGGCTTTGCTTTTCAGTAAAGCAAGTTACTTTTGTGTCACAAACAACAGGCTATACCTACATGCATTTCACAAGCTATTGTGTATTTAATAAAAAAAATAAAAAATAAAAATAAAAAAGTAAAAACTCTGTCACACAAGACATCTAATCATTTCTTCATTTCAGTGCAAATATCAGAAACGTTCTTTTTATCAACCCTTTTATAAGTTCGAGTAATCTGGAGCATCAACTTTAAAAACCCCAAAATAAGTTAATATAAACACAAGATGATCATGCAAGTGACAACAGGAATGTAAAGGACTCCAAACAAACACCAGCAAGTCAGGCATTTTTCCACATTAAAAAAGCTCTCACTCCTTCCTTTTTGTTGTTTCACTTTCACTAAAGGAGTGGTACTAAAAGCAAAACCACAACCACTTCCACATTTAAAAACTAGAAATATTTAGGTCAGTTAAAACAGTACTCAGCCCAGACCTCTGGCTAGGATGTAAAACCAAGCCTTGATTACAAAAAAAAATATATATATATTATATATCACACAATTACTTTAATACAGTAACCAGAAAAGATAGGAATGCATTTTTAATAAAAAGTGGCACAGACTTTATTACTCAGACTCACAGCACATTCTACACAGACACCAGAAAACGGGTGAGGGATGAGAACACCGGGGGACGTTTTGTAACCCCTTGAGCTGGTAAATGTTTTGAAGAGAACTGATCTAAAATGTTAAAAAAGCGTAGAAACGGACTTACAAAAACGAGCAGCTATGAGATTTAATGGCTCCTGATAACAGTGAGATTACAGTCAGAATGTAGCCAATCAAAATGGAAAAAATAATAAAAAATTTACCATTTTTCTTCATCCCATACACACATTCATTTCAGTTCATTAAATAAAGATGCTAAGAGTTTAAAACTCAGCTGGACATTTACATTTTGTCATTTCCTTTTCTTTTTTTTGTAAAGAAATGGCAAAAAGGGAATTAAACCAGTCAAAGACAGAAAAAAAAAAGAAAATTACTGAAGATTACAATCTGAATTGTTAGACAAACCAGGCATGCAGTTCTGCTCAGGCTAACTGTGAATATTACACAAGCTCTGCTAATCACAGAACATTACAAGAATCAAAAAAAAAAAAAAAAACAATGCATCCAAAGCACAGGGAAAGAGAAGGAAAAGAATCATGATCTGGTCATTCGGCTAATTCTGAGATCCTTCTTTCAACCCTTTTGAAGGAAAAAAAATCTTTCCTTTAAGGTGTTAAAGGAGGAGAACGGCAGGAGACACATCTACTGAAGAGGCAGAGGAATGTAGACTCAGAAAAAAAGCAGAAGGGAAAGGGGTAGGGCAGTGCGTGCCTTTGCTCGTCGTCCTCTAGAAGAACCGACCCGAGTACTGCTTCACACTGGAAGAGAACAACCACACACAGATCAGACATACAAGAAGGAACCTATTTATTTTTTTATTAAATGAAATTACCATTTGAGTTCTGTATTTTCTTACACATATGAGTCATAGTCTGTCTAATATATAAAAGTGATATTGTAATATTTTCACGGCAAAAGACAGAATGTCTTCAGATATCCAACAGACACAACATTAAGCAGAGCTCTAAGATTGTGTGTTACAAATCATCAGAACGGTGTTAAAATTATTGCACAGAACAGCACCGTTTAACTGTGGGGTTGGTCAAAGCATTCAGGTGTGTGTAATATTGTTTAATTTTTTTCTCCCTCCACAAGCAGCTTCTCTGACAATATTGCAGCTGGAAAGAGTTATAATCACTCAGTTACGCCCGCTCAAACATTTATATTCATAAAGGCAGAAGCTAAATATAAACAATAAAGAAAAAGTTAATAATTATTGATGAGTAATGAGATTTTGGAAGGAGTCTCCAGTGTCGGGACTGACAAAAAAAGAAAAAAAAAAACTCGATTGACCACTTTGTTAACCCTAGTGTGAAATTCACAGGAACAGCATCTATTAAATGTATTAGCATTAAACATTACTACAAGAGTAAGTCGTCGCTGTGATAAGATTTTTCGACATGCTGCTATTGTATAAAGGGTCATATCTAACTCCATTTGACCCCTAATAACCAGTCACTGATTATTTTTCCATAACAGCATGCCATGTTATATGTTTCATTAGTTACAAGTCGTATCACAGCGACTTGTGCAGAGTGACAGACTTGTTTAATAAAGAATTAGACAGTCATGCTGTGATCATGTAGGCATGTAAACACAGACACACACACATTTGAAATAAAACATTTGAATGAAACAGACATGCTTAAAGTTAGGGCAGGGTTAGTGAAACAGGAAAAAGGGGGGAGAAAAAGGAGGGCAGATGAGCCTGGGCCTGTGCTGTAGGGCAGACTGTGATTTGTTGTCACTTCATCTAACTAACAACAACAAAATCACAAGTCTTCCACACAGAATCAGGCCAGCTTCCTCGCACTCTCCTGGGCTCCGAGTACTGCGCCTCTCGGTTGCTTTTAGATTTCGGTTTCAAATCACACTTTTATCCCCCCAAAAAAGAAATACTGAGAGGTGGAAGGGGAGAGAGAGGGAGAGAGAGGGAGAGAGAGAGAGAGAGAGAGATAGGGCAGAGCATTTGCTGTCAGGAGTCATAAATTAGAAGCAAGTTACACCACACTTAGCATTTGTGCAACAATAGTTTTTAGCTTGATCCAAATCACAAGTTTAACCACACAGTTTATGATTATAAATAAGCTGCATGTTCACTACAATTAAGAATTTTATTCATAATATTTCGGTCCTTAAATACCTCACTTTATAAATGTACAGAATGTTTATCTCAGTAGGTTTGTGTGTGCATGCTTAAGAGTGTTCTGTCAAGTTTAAATGGAACATTACTCCAACAAGTGCTATGTAAGTGATTACTAACACAGAATTTTGATTTTAATTCGATCAATCAGTCTTAAAACAGACAACATTCATGATTTCAACATTACAGACCAAACACATGAATCTGTTGGAATGTTAAAGCCTCATACAGTAACGATATTGTCTGTTCCACACTGTTATATCTTTTACAGAAATAAAAAAATATATATTGAAAAAACATTTATTTAAAAAGATTACATTTGTCATTTATTCAGCTGCCTGGTGTTTTGCCACTTTTATGTCATTTAATATTTGTGAAGCAAAATAATTGATTTCATATATAATGTCCTATTCACATGGGATTAGTATTATCTGGGGACTTCGTCTGATTTGTAATAATTTGTTAGATCAAAGTTGTCTATGATCTTAGTCCAGTGCAAATCAGCCATGTTTGTAATTTGTAAAGTATAAATTCTCCGGTAAATGACCCATCATATTTCGCCGTCACATTTTCTTTTTTTTAAGTTTTGTTTCCTGTACTTTTTATTCATTTTCCGCAAAGAATAGAAGCTGAGTTGGAGTGCTTTCAAAGTATATTGCATGCCAGGTTGTATCGCTCTACACAATACAACAATACAATGTGCAGAAAGAGAAACAAATGCGAAAAGGGCTTTATTTGTATGAAATGTAATATTTGTAATAACTAATATAAATATAAATGTTGTATATAATGCATACATTTTTATATTTATTTGTATGAAAAACATCAGTAATTAAGTCAGTAAATTCAAATACAATCACAAGCTTCGCTTATCCCGCACAAAACTCCCCAGATAATACTAATCCGTGCAAATAGGACATAAGACTATATTTTAAGGAACATCAATTCATCAAATCTTGATTAAATTACTCAAAATGCAGTTTACTAGTCTAAAGAGCTGCTTAATGATTAATAAAAATAAGACTGCGGAGAAGGAAAAGACAGGAAATTGCCTAGCATTAGAAGTATGAAGTTACTTTGCCTGTAATGATGAGAAAGAAAAAGAAAGAAAGGAGTCATGTTATACACAAAAAGATTTAAAAAGCAGATCGTGGCTGTGCGTGTCAGGCCTGGAGGCTAGCTGCTGGATCGTGAACTTGCCTGTTCTGCAGAAGATACTGAGCGTTCTGAATCTGGTCCTGCGTTCCTGTGATGGTGATGATACGATCCTCTGAACCCTCTAGAGGTTCGTCGATTTTGATGGAGGCTCCGGATTCGTGACGGATCTGCTTAATGCGCTGTCCACCTTTCCCGATGATCGAGCCGGCCAGCTATCGCAGGACAAGAGAGTGTTTAGGCCGTGTGTATGAGCATGCGTGCATGTGAGAGAGCAAAAGGGTTCGAGTGCACTCACGTCTTTGGGTATAGTTACTTGTGTTGTGATGACGGGGCCGCCGATGTCGCCGTAGGAACCTCGTCCACCTGCGGAAACAGATTAACGAGTGTTTGATTCATGCCTACTGTACGTTTTTATTCATGCGGAGTTTGCACATATAAATATGAAAGACACTTACCAGACTGGAAGGGTTCCCAAGAAGAGTTATTGTCTTCCATGATCAGACAGGGGAAAGAAAATAGGGGGGGGGGGATAGAGATGTTAGAGCTATAAGAAAAAGATGTGATTAACAGAAAGGAAACACTACAGCGACTGAAAGCAGTGTCCTGACATGTTTGATTAGGGGTAACCTTGAGTGTGTGTGTGTGTGTGTGTGTGTGTGTGGGAGAAAAGTGATAGCACATGCGAGAGAGAGAGAGAGAGAGAGAGAGGGAGAGAGAGAGATTGTGCTTATGGGAGTAAATCTGAGCAACACTTACCATATCCACCTCCACCCTATTCAGAGGGAAAAAATAGAAGGGAAAAAAAAGAGAGAGAGAGGGAGTGTTAGTCCAACCTACATGCATTAAAAAATACACATGCACATACACTAAAGGCAAAAAACAAAAACACCTAATTAAAGCGCTTGACAAATCTCTGTGCTTGCATCTTTGCCCCGAGTTCACTGGAGAGTGTGACGGCTTTCACCTACATATCTATCTGCTCCTTGGTTTCCAGGGCAACAAGTGATTCCAAAAAAAAAAAAAAAAAAAAATCCATTGCCTAGCAACAGCAGGCCAAAGCAGTGCACAGCATATGCATCCATTACCCTGTCATTTCACACAGACAGAATGAGCAGTTTCACTCTGGCTTTCTAAACCCTTTTCCAAGACTGTCCGTTCTTCTCCCAACCCAGACACCTGCACAAACTGCACGTTTTACAAATGCAACAGGTCTTTTATTTTTTTCCCCATCTTACCATGCTTTCGTAGCGATCTACAGGTCTTCCTCTTCTGTCGCTTAAAGCAAACAGGAAATAATTAGAATTCTGTCAGTAAACCAGAAAGCAGCACATCTACTCCTACTGGTACAAGACAGATTGAAATCATTTGTGCATATATTCCCCATGTTCTAAGATTAGCTAAAAAAAACAAAAAAAACATGCAATATAAAATATACAATGGATTAATAAACGTAAATGATAGGCATCTTTAATTAAAAAAAAAAAAAAAAGGCCAGAAAGGACTTTTTGTAAAATTTTTACTAATTGTAAATTAGGTGAGGCATAGGATTTATAAAAAAATTTTCAACGTTAATAGCACAACAATTTAAAGCACTTCCCTTAATTACGTAGTTACCTATAATGCAGAATAAACATTCCACATATCTTAAAGAAACGCGTCACAAGATGTCCAGTCTACAGTTATGTACATAAGAACATAATGCACCTACAGATATTGCCGCTAGTCTACGATGCTTTATTAGTGAACTGGGAGTTCTTTGGACTAAGCACAACAGGTTTAAGGTGCTGTTTTCAGTACTAAAATACTGAAAAATGTTGGAGTTTGTTATAGCTTCAAGGTTATAGGAATAAAATTGGTTCGCACCAATTACAGCTTTGTCGTCCACAAAAAGGACTTACCTCGGTCTGTCGTCTAGACCGCCGTGATGATGGGAAAACCGGTCGCCTCTGCAAAACAATAAAACCGTCAAAGCTAAAATAACAAATCAACCAAAATAACAAAAAGGAGCAGTTACACTCCAAGCGCTGACTAATCTGAACCGAGGTCCCCCAAACACATTGAGGCTAGGGTGGAAGCACCTTCTGAATAAAGATAATTATTATAAGCACAATCTTTGCATATAGTTTAAAGAACAAGAATTTATTTACCCTCCTCTAGGAGGAGGTGGTGGAGGAAGAGGCAGATTTCGGGCCCGGCTCCCGCCTCGGCCTCCTCTCCCTAATGGAGGTGGAGGGGGTCCACGGCGAGGACTCATATCATCATAATCGCGTCTCGTGGGGGGCATGGGACGTCCGCCACGACTGGGGGGCATCCGATCAAAACTGCCACGTCCACGCATTGGGAACCCTCCCATGGGCCGTCGCCCTCTCTCCTCAAACATCATGGTGAAGCCGCCGTAGTCGTAGGTCTCGTCATAGAAATTCGGGTCGTAGGGCTGAGCGCGGCCTTTGATAGGAGCCTAAGCAGGACAGAAGTGAGGGTGAGGGTCTGATTTTCAACCTGCCTCTTGGATCAGATTACGAAAAAAATCTAATCAGTGGAACATGTGACTCTACCTCTGACGTCAGTTCTAGGATGACCTTAATGCACTCCACCACTCTCTGAGGTTTTCCTCCCACTAAAACCACACGGTCTGTGGAATGAGGGCAGCACTCTTGGAAGAGTTTAATGGTCGTCTGGGTATTCTGAAACACGAGGGAGCGGAGAGTTGAAAACCTAGATTTAATATCAAATCAGAGCCACTGATTTTTATTGATCTTGATGCGGAAACTCAGATTAATGCCACGCAGTTACACTTCGCTATACTGTTACAGTTATTGGAAAAGTGTTTTTCATTGCTGTGCAGTGTGCTATAATTCATTTTAACAAGATAAAAAATCAGACTATAGTTTTTTTTTAACCAAACTTTCCTTCCAAATTAATTGTTGCTGATTTCTAGTGTGTTCTCAACAGCTTCCAGTCTGGACTCCGATACACCTATAGATATTTAGCTTAAGTAAATATCCTTCTATTGAACACTTTGTGGGGGTTAAGAAAGAATTTTGCCTTATGCTAAATTTTACATTGACAGACTACTTTAGTTTGCACTATTGGAAAAACGAAATCCATATTATTAGGTATTTCTAATTCTAAAAATAAACTTGAAATTTGTATTAAATTATTTAATCAGTAATTTAAAGAACATCCTTACATGCTACACTGTTTAAAATAAACCAAAGTATTTTAGCTATGTTTTTTTTTTCTAACAATATTCAATTTATGGGGGAAAAAAAGCACTTTAAGTTTCACATTGGACTATTTGGGGCTTATTTTTGGCTAGAAATTAAATGTTAACTGCAAAGTAATTAAAAGGTCAGCATTAGGTCATGTCAGTTGTTTATCTAGGCCACTGTAAGCAACTAAAGCTTCATGCCTGAGCTGAATAACCTTGATCTAATACATTAATTAACAAAATTAACTACATACCCGTAGAAAAGTGTTTAATTTAAAAAACATTAAAACACCACTTACCTCTCTTAGCTCCTTAATCTTGGCGCCTTTGACACCAATAATGCCTCCTGCTAAACTCTGATGAATTAGCAGGCGCAGCTCACAATCAAAGTCTATACCATTGTAGTGCTGGTACTGTCAAACAGAAGCAGAACACCACTCATTCTCAGGAAGAGGGGAAAAAAACAAACAAACCTGAAAATTACACAGCGTGTATGTTTAGTCTACCTTGTAATCTTGACTGCATTTTTTATTTTTTATTATTCCAACATCAATAATATACGTAAACGCAATCTGAATTTACACCGTCCCCGCATAGATCGTTTTCTGAGCTCGGGCCACCTTACCTCCTCAAGAGTAGGGATGATCTTCAGGAGAATCTCTCCGATTGTCTCGATATCTGCACTCACGCTCAGGATGCTGAACAAAAGCACAATAAAAACAAGAGCAAAAACAGACAACCACTGAAATTTACATTTAGACTCACTTCAATATTATAATAATAATAAATAAAAATAACTTTGAATGTAAACAAATGAAAATGAACAACAACAAAAAAAACCCTGAACACATGTTTAGGTCTCCCACAATGGACTGAAATACGAGTCACTGACATGCATTTGACCCTTGCACATTAAACAAACATCAATCCTGAGGACATGGGAAAGAGGCTATGAGAGAAAGCTACTTATTTTATGCACCCCACCATTATAAGCGTTCTGAGAGAAGTGGGGGGGGGGGGACTAACGAGCCTCGTGGTTATGATACACCAGGAAAAATGAGCGAGAGACTGAATTATATAAAAAGGTAGTAAATGCAAAAGCAAAAAAATAAGAACTGCAAGAGTAGACCACGAGGTGATGTGTAGAACTGGAGCAGGGGTGGCAGAGGGGCAGATCGGTTGCCTGGCCTAAGGGGAGGCGGGGGGAGGGGGGTAACAGGGGAGAGATGTAGTACAGGAACAAATCATAGACAGGATGACACTGATCAAGACAAAGAAGGGAAGTGAGACAGCGGCAGTCATAGACAGAAATGTTGAGAACAGTGAAATGGTGGGCGACAAAGACAGACAGAGAAATGAAATGTGGCTTTTTAAAAAATTATTTATTAATAAACAGTCGGTACCAGAGCAAGGAACAGCAACAGCAGCAGCAACAACACCAAAGATAAATATCTTAACACTTCAAGCAGTGTTTCTTCCATTCATACTGATTAGAAAGAGTTCTCTCTCTCTTTTTTTTTGTGTCGTAACTTCATACACAACTCAAAGAAAAGAAGGTCCCAAATAAATACTGAATGGGGTGTTTGGGGAAGGGGAGAAGACATAAAAAAAAACCCAAATGGTACAATACATGTTTCTTAAAAAGGGGCGATACTATGTATAGAAAAATGTTAATATGAAACAGAAGGTTATCAAAAGACATGTGTTCTCTGTTCTAATCAGGCAGTGAGGCAATAACTGGTGGGACATACCGCTCTGGGCCACTGCTGTCTGGGACTGATACACTGGCATTGTACTGCAATGGTCGTGGTGGTTGGCATTGGGCATGGGCATTCAATCACATGTTGTCAAGTAAGGTGCCCGTTTAGGGAGGGGCACGATTATGGGGCCAACCGGGGTGTCAGGTGGGCGGGCGTTCAGGGGCGGAGGTTGGGCCAACATCAAGATGGGCAACGCAGGAGGGGCATGTCGATCCAGAACATGGGCAACAGAGGAAGGTGGCCAAAAACAAAATAAAACAAAACAAAAAAAAAGTAAAGGAGAGGGAAGAGGGGGAGAAGGAATACATTTTAATTGAATACAAGGCTATATTCACTATATTGTTTAAAAAAAAATTTTTTTTTGAAGAGACTTGGCAACGAGTGGACAGACTTGAAGACAGTTTAGATACAGAACTAATACAGAAATTAATCAAGAAATTAAGACTATGGGTCAGCTCAAGAGTCTAGACATCTTGTGTTAGGGCTTTAGCACAGAATGGCTAGCCCGTCATGACATCCCTACCGGGGAGAGCAAGACAGAATGCTCTGAAGGACTTTAGATTGAGTACTTCATTACTGAAATGTCCAAACCACACAATCAGGCTCCGTTCAGGGAGCATGAGAGTCTGGCCAAATGAGCTAACCTATAGATAGTGTGCATCACTGTGCCATCATCTATGGAGAGCAAGATTTCCTATTTAGAGTCAAGTAGCATGCAAAGTGATTAGCACCCTTTCACATTCTGCTACGTTATTAGGATTATAAGATTTAAATAAGAATAAATTAATGTTTTTTGTTTTATGATTAGTTAAAATGTCGGGCAAAAAAAAAAAATTAATTGGAAATCATGATCGCTGATGATCTGAAGACAATTCCCACCTGGCTTTTACAGAAAGCTATCAACTGCCCTTTCGGAAAGCCAAAAGTTAAAAAATATATATATATATTTTAAAAACCACTCACATCGGTCCGAAGTGCTTTAATGTTCTTGCCACCTTTTCCAATCACTGCACCTGCATTCTAAAAATAACAATAATAATGAATTAAAAATAAAATGCACATGTACATATATATATATATGTACATATACATATATATTTGTATTTATATGTGTATTTAATAAACTGCATTATGATTTTCAAAGCCACAGCAGTCATTTCTTAAGTAAATAAAAAATGCAAAGAACTCACTTTGCTCTGCAGCAGCACTCTCAGCTCCACCATCTCGTCTGTGTTACGAGAACGTTTGAAGGCTTGTTCCTCATCCATATCCTCAGCAGGGCGTTTACCTGTTAACAATTGAAATGTCAACCGTATGATGCAAGACCTTCAGCTAAGATTTCCAAACACCACTCGTGCTTAAGAAATACTTAGAGTCAAGTTATATTAAATAAATTCATATATAGATATTTGTTGGATCAGTTGACACAGTGTTGTCTTTGGTTAAATTAAAAGCATGAAGTTATTTATGATCTCAAACAGGCAGCGCAATTGATACGAATAATGCAAAACACATCATACAGTATGGTCTTGCACAGTTTGTAGACACCTGATGGTCACAACCGCTGGTGCCTGAAGAACACTACATTGCAGGTTTTCGCCCCCCTTTTTATGGGAAAGGCTTTTTTAATAGATTTTGGAGCACAACTCTGGGGATTTGTGCTTATTCAGCCACAAGAGTATTAGCGATGTTCCACTTCATCCTTAGTTAAATCTCAAAGGGTTTAAGTCGGGGAATGTGTGTAAGTCAAATAAGACCACATTGTCTAAACCATCTTAAAAAAAAAAAAGAAATGTACAGTGGAAGCTCGGATTGCGAATAACGTGGTTTACGAGTGTTCTGCAAACCGAGCAAAGATTTGTAATAAATTTTTAATCGGAATCCGAGCAAGTATTAGTTTACGAGCGCCGAGTATCATGTATCACGCATGCGATTCTTATTTTGACACCGAGCGTCACTCTTGCGCTGCGGAATTCTTTCAGCGTCTCTTATGTGTGTGCGCGTAATTTGACTCTGACACACGCACACAGAAACTCTGCTCTGTCGCCATACTTTTCAATGGTAAGGTGCTGGTTCATTTATTTTGTTTTTTTTACTTTACCGCAGTGATTCCCTTAGTATGCTCATGCCAGTGTCAGAGAGATTTCTTTTTTTCCTGTTAAAACGGTGTTTCCGTTTGTGTGTGTTTGTTGTGAAACTTAAAAAATGATTCCCTTAGAATGCGCTCACGCCAGTCTCAGAGAGATTTCTTTTTTTACGTTAAAACGGTGTTTCCGCTGTGTTTATTGTGAAACTTTTTTTTCTCCCCAATTTTCTCCCTAATGTCCAATTCCTCCCTGTCACTAGGGGGCTCCCACATTAAGGCTACTACTACCACTTAGCCGGGAGGGCCGAAGACTATCACTTGTTTCCTCTGAACCACTTGACGCCAGCCGACCGCATCTTTTCGAACTGCTCGCTCACGCACCGTTGGGGGCGGAGTAACACACTCGGAGGACAGCGCTATCCGCTCCTTCCGTTGCGCGAGCTCACAGACGCCCCTAACTGGCTGTAGAGCCTTGATTAATGTGGGAGCACCAAGTACCTTCCCTCCCTCCCCTCTGAGAGAGCTCGGCCAATCAGCTCTCTCTAAACCTCCGGCTGCGAGAGGTTACAGCATCAACCGGGATTCGATTTGTATGCACTCACGCCAGTCTCAGAGAGATTTCTTTTTTTTGTGTTTCCGTTGAGTGTGTGTGTTTTTGTTGTGAAACTTAAAAAGCGAGGTGAGGAGAGGGAGGAGGAGTGTTACTGTGTAAAACGAGGCAAGGGAAGGGGCTAATTCCTCACACACACACGGCGCCTGCGCGCACCAACGAAAACACTTATCTGTCGAGATTTATTTGTACTTTTTTTTAAAGGTAAAGTGCAGATTAATTTCTTTTTTCTTCATTTTATAGATTGTATTAATTATTTTTATGTATTTAATTTTTGGGGCTGTGGAACGAATAATTAGAGTTTTCATTATTTCTTATGGGAAAATAATGATTTGGTTTACGAGTGTTTTGGAACATGAGCCCACTTCCGGAACGAATTGTGCTCACAATCCAAGGTTCCACTGCATTACGGTTTAAAAAAAATAATGAAATAATAACGGAATAGAGTTGAGAGTTCAAACTGGTAACGTGCATGCAGCCTATACCTTACCGTTAGTGTCAGTGTTGCTGAATGTGGTATCTTCGTCCTGCTGTTCAATTTCTGTCTCCATTGTCTTCTATCAAGGAGAAAATAGGAAAGGGCTCTCCTCTCCGTGGGAAAACGCTGCGGCATAGAGAGAATGGTTCAGGTGATGTGTGTATACATACATGTGTGCACACACACAGGAATTGATACAAAGCATCAGCAAAGAGATGGGTCAGAACCGGCTTGAGCTTCGACACAGTGGTGCATGTGTGGATCTGTGTTATAATGCCTGAAGATAACACATTGAATAGGAAACTCAACAGTTTAACATGCATAATCAGTAAAGGGATGTCAGGTTAGGAGGAGATGAGGTGCTTTTTAGGCTTATAAAGTAGATAAACCGCAAAATATTCAAGGACTTGTCTGAGTCACATCCTGACACTGTTTGATTTAATGAATAAAAATAACGTGATGTCCAATCAACAGCTGTCTGTACAAGCCGAGCAGCAGGGCCTGGTGTTGTGCTTCAAAATGGTGCGTGTGTTTTAACATTAACATTAGCAACATGCTACCCTGCCAACTGCCTCAGCCCTGGGAGTTCGAATTATTATTATCATAATAAATTATGAAATAAAAAATAACGGATCAAATTAAACCGTTCATTTCACGCGCGCGCGAGTTTATTTCACGTTTAAAACACGTTCTTCAAGCGGAAGCGTGTACACTGGTGCTCGTTTGCGGAGACAGAAATCACAAAATGGCTTTCGGAAAAGCCTGCGCTTGACGTTAGCATCTCAGCTACATTATGAGCAACACCGTTAGCTTAAAAGCGTTAAACGAGACACGGTTGTCTGGTTGCCGTGACAACCAACCCCTCACGTCGTTAATTAGCTAAGAGCTAAGTAAAAAAAAAAACTCAGTTTTTACGCCTTGATTAGCAGCTAACACGCTAGCTAACCGGAAAGGCTGCATATTTCCTTACGCTAGCTAATTAATGTCGACCGACAGCTCCTCATGCTCCCTATTTTAATGTATTATTGTATATCACTACTCGAAATATATATTTCTTTTATATTCTTCATCCTGTAAAGGAAATTACAGACCTGCTAACGGCGCCACTCGTCACTCTGATATATATTTATATATATTTTTCTGGACAAGAAATCGAGCTACGCGTTCTATCCTGATTTCACTGCATATTTACACGAGCGTCTGTCCTAAGCTGTGATTGGTCAATAGGGACGCTCGTGCCAATCTATTTCAAATCCTGATTGGACAGATCAACTGTCAAATAAAGGTTCAAGCGCGGTATCCAAGCTGAGTCATTCGTTTAGGGCAATGTCAGTTAAGCAGATATCCCGCCTCCTTGATCTGCGTTCACCTTATCGTCATAGCAACCATTTAAAGCGATTCCGTATTGTATATATGCAATTCATCTTCTATATCACTTAATTAGTACTTTATTAATCACAAAGGAAAACTGTAATTTTCACATATCCCAGTTAGGAAGCTGCAGTCAGAGCACAGGGTCAGCCAGGATACAAAACTCTTGGAGCAGATGGGGGATAAGAGGCACGCTCAAGAGCTCAACAACCCCCCAACCTTCTGATCAGAATTCCAGTAACCTACAGCCTTAACAATTTGAGCTACCACACGACTTATCCTGTACAGAGAAAAAATTTGGTCATGCAATTTAGCCTACCTTGCATGTCTTCAGACTGTGGGAGGAAACCAACCTACCCAGAAGAAACCCACCAAGCACGGGGAGAACATGTAAACACCACACACACAAACCAGAGGCAGGAATCAAACCCAACCATGGAGGCGAGAGGCGACAGTGATAACCACTCCACAGTGCCGCATACACTGCTAACCACGGTGCCACCTGGAACGTATTGTTTATTCATAATATTTTATAAGTCCTCCTTATGTCCTGTCAGCTTCAATAAAAAATGTTTGACAAAAATACAGACCACCAGCATCTGATCCATTAGCACACTGGAGGCAGACATTACTCAGATAATCATAATGATCTTAGCTACCATCTTGTTTTCTATAATACTAGAGGGTAACCCGGGGCTCCACCCACCCACGTGCAGATCCTGACACCTGCGTGTTACTATTACCTGCAGCCTGCCGTATGCGCCGAGGCTGTAGACGCTCAGTTTCAGTAGCAGTGAGTTCGGCCTGACGTACCCGATTTTTTTTTTTGTAGATGGCACCGCCTACAGTTACATTCAGTGAGGACGCTGCCTACTGTTACAGTGGGTGAGGACACGCGCTCACGGTATGACATAAAAGTTGATGATGAAGGAACTACCTGCGCAAACACGCAAAGCATTTTGATTTATATATTGTATATATAGATACTGTATAAGTGTGTGTTGTTCATTTTGATTCAGTCATATTATAAAATTTTACATTTTACAGTCGTCTATTTCATTGTCACATGGTATCCGTATGAGCATCTTTTTGAGCATATATAATTTAATTTAATCTGATTTACCCTAGTCTAATCTAAACATACCTGTTCAGACAATTCTGAGCAACAAACACAGCAAGCAACATAAAACTACACAATGTACAGTATAATTATACATACTGTAATAGAAGACAGAAAGCCGCCTGTTATATTACGCATTGAGACGGCCAGGGCTATTTATTAGCTGACTAAGCTGTGGACTGTGCAGATCCATCCAAGTGCCAGTATAATTTCATAAATGTCGTTGTTTACCCTCCAGCGCTGTAGGTTCGTGCATCTGGTTTCTAGCAATCTGCGGTTCATCAGATACACAACAGTGGATATCGTGGATATCAGCACTTCTCTTCTATAAATAAAGACTTATTACAAGTACACGAGAGGCTCCTGAAGGAACGACTGTTTACGACTGCTATAATGTAAGCCATAACAAAAAAAAAGGCTTTTTTTTTTGTATGGACATTCAACAAAATGAAACATAACTATAAATGGATATGATATTTATTAATGCTATAAAAATTGTGATTGTTGTATAAAGACAGGAATAAAACACGTGTAGAAAGTATTTAAATTCAGGGTGGTAGCAGTCACTCTGCCTGGCATACGGTTCTCTACAGTACATGTTCCTTACATGACAGTATCACAGAGCTGTCACCTATAAAAGTGCCAGACGTCACATAGCTGTCCAGCATCGGTGTAACAAACTGCATTGTCTCTCAGGAGTGTTTAATGCATTTGATGCTCCTTTATATACTGCTTATGCGTTATATAGGTGTTAGTTCAACAACAACACTGCCATTTTGTTCCTGAGTATCCTAACTATACTGTTATATATTTTTTATTCCGAGGTAAGCCTATAAATAATCTTCATCGCCCTCTTGTGGTGAAACACCTAATTTCTTTCTGTCCATTGTGTGTACTGTATTTCTGAAATGTATTTCTTTGATGTACATGAATTTAAACTAATTTGTAAAGGCGTTGTATCACAAAGAAGATATGAAAACGTTTTCATTATAAACGCATGATTTGTGTATTTTTAACATTCTTCTTCTGTAGTTGTAATATTGAGAATCTGTTTAATAATGACGTAAAATGTTATATTCCAAAGACTTCACCCAAAAGTTGAGGTAATTACAGTATTTTACATGCAGATGGAAAGCGGTCAGCACTGTCATCTCGAACCTCCAGGGTTGAGAGTTTGGATCTCGCTCCGTTCTGTGTGAGTGTGTGTGGAGTTTGCATGTTCTGCCTGTTTCCTCTAGGTACTCTGGTTTCCTCCCACAGTCCAAAAACAGGCTGAGTTGTGTTTCTGAATTGAATGTGTGAATGCAACAAGAATTAAAAAGGATGCATTATAGATTTTGTTTTTAACTCATCCTTTTATTGGTTTTGAGGTTAATGTATTATTACTTGCTACTTTGGAATTTGTTTATTTATTCTAAATGATTCTACAGTATCCCATATACATTCAAGCCCTTTAGATATTCATGCAATTATTACAATTATCAGGAAATCATGTGGCAGCAGATCAGGGCAGTGGTGGCTCAAATGGTTTAAGCTCTGATCAGAAGGTTCTGCTCTGCCACTGTTAGGCCCTTCAGGCTCTTAACCCTATCTGATCCAGGGGCACTGTGTCCTGCCTGACCCTGCTCACTTGCACCAGGGAAAAAAATAATTCACTGTGCTGAAAGGTACATGTGACACATAATTTAATCATAATCAGTGCACAGAATAATCAATGCATGTGTTCGTAGTGATTTGAATTGTTGCATGGTTGCTGGTGCCAGACCGACTGAACTAAGCAGTGCGAAACACAAAAGCTACCCAGCAAGAGGCAGTTTCATAACCTTGTTGATAAATGAGAAGAGCCAGACTGCTTTAACATGGTTTACAGGCTATGAATAATGTTTTTTTGCAATCATCATGAGCAGAAAAGCATCTCAGAACACACAACACATAGAATCCGAAGTGAAGATCACATCAGGCGCCTCAAGAACAGAAATCAGATGATGATGATGATGATGATGATGATTAAGGTTTATTTACCATCGAGATCTTTTTTAAATAGTCTTTAATAGTCCACATGTTGTATTTTCATCTAAACACCTAGCCTTACTCACCCAATAAGCATTAAAACCAAACTTCATGTTCATCATCATGAGTTACGTTTAAAACCAATCAATCAATTAATGAATTAATTCTATTTGTTTGATCTACAATTTAAAGATGCATTAAAAATCATTTTTTATTTCAGGCTCTTTTATTAGTTTTGAGGTTATTTCATTATAACTTATTACTTGTGAATTTATTT